>NDXB01001668.1:65590-83376 GCA_002631895.1 Agapornis roseicollis | reverse complement strand
AATAGATTGGTGTGTTTGTTTTTTGTTTTTTTTTTTTTTTTTTTTTTTTTTCTTTTTTTCCTTTTTTTTTCTTTTTCTTTTTTTTTTAGGGGTCATTCAGAGAAAATGGTGCATTAAAAAAACCCCAACAAAAAAACAAAACCCGGCAATGTCAATGTACCTTCTACTGCAGGATTATCCAGTGATGATTTCAATGAGGGCGGGATTCGATTTCACTTCCCAAGCAGCTATTGCATGCAGAGGGTGGACTGC
This sequence comes from Agapornis roseicollis, assembly GCA_002631895.1. Taxonomy (NCBI): domain Eukaryota; kingdom Metazoa; phylum Chordata; class Aves; order Psittaciformes; family Psittacidae; genus Agapornis; species Agapornis roseicollis. The sequence goes on along the minus strand of NDXB01001668.1, from coordinate 83,124 downwards.
AGAAGTTGCTGCAGCTGTGAAGCAACAGCTCTCACTGCTGATTGAATTAGCTGATTTCATGAACTGTGGCTGCAGATGTAGAGGCTCAGGCTTGATGTACAGCATGAAACATCATTTAGAGGGAGAGAGCTGAGAACAACCAGCAAAGCTATGGAAACAGGCAGTAAGACAGTTGCTTTGTGTAAAACCTTATTTCTGTTTATTGCATTGCATCAAGAGCTCAGTTTGAAGCCAAGCTGTTTATGTGATGTTCCCTAGTAAAGCTTCATTTGCCTGAGAAGGCAAGCCTTCTGCAGGCTCATGGTGAATGGAAATTTCAAGAGAATCGCAAGAATTTTTCTGCATCAAGGGCAACTTCCATGACAGACAACTGGAGATTTTGTGTGGTTTTAATAATAATAATAATAATAATAATAATAATAATAATAATAAAAGGCTTGTTTATTTTAGAAACCTGTCTGTCTGCTACTGGCCTGCCTCCCAGCCTGGGTGGGCAGTGGAGCTGTCTGAGGGCTTTGCTCACCAGCAGCAGGTCATGGTCATGGCTGCTACGTTAGGTCTCCGAGCTCGGGCCTTTGTGCACCAACATCTCTGCATGCAGCCCATTTCTGGGACACCAGCCCCACAGCTGCTGCTCTCTGGCCTTTACTGTCTCACTCATGCACCAGCCCTTTGCTCCTCCTCAGGCTAGCTGTGCTGCCTGCCCTGTGCCTGGTCTGGCCACCTACCCACTGCCTGCCCTCCCCCTTTGTGTGAAGAGGCACAGGCCTGCATGCTCTAGCTCCAGCTGCAGGTAGAGGAAGCATTTGTTGGGGCCTCCTGGCAGAAACAGAACTATTTGGCTTCTTCAGTCTCTCACAAAACGCAGGACATCCCAGCCCTGCAGCACACACTGCAGTGGATATGTCCAACATGTACCGGCTCCAGTCCCTGCTGTCAATCCTAGTCCTGTGCTGCACTGTAGATACCACAAACACAAAAATGCCCTCCTTGTTAGAAAGCTGCTGTGGTGCCATGCCAGGGGCTAAACACCAGATCCATGTTTTCTCTAGGAGGACATCTCCGGATACATTGCTGGACATCTCACTGGTGAGGAGCTGGCACGGCCATTTTCTCCTGAGTGCAGTCACCAGTCTGCTCTGGTTTCAGCTGCTGCACATGTGGTGGCATGATGAATGTCATATGTGTAAGGAAACACAGCATGGCTGTACATGTTTGATGAATCCAGGCTCCCCTAAATGTACCAGCAGGACATGAGAGAAGGTTTTACTTAAAGCTGTTCTGTGACTTTACAGCTAAGGAGAGGCTAGCAAGTGTGCCTGCAAGGTACAGCGCTGCTCTTACACTGGTGCTGCCATTACCTGATCACTGAGATCTGTTCTTCATGGCGATTTTCCTTATGAGAGAGCTCAGAAAAGAGCACATTCGTCTTGGTATTTGCTGGAAATAAGGGCAGTGTTGGACATTATCTGATAACACAAGAAGGAAGTAAGTAATTTGGAGAAAATTTCATGCTTTCTGAAGTACTGATGGTTTAATGGCTTTGTAGTTTTTGTGCTACTGTAAAATACCTCACAACCGTGGCCTGAAGCAGCACAGCCAGTTTCCATGCAGCATGGCTCTTCCTTCAGTGTGGCTCCCTTATTCAGTGTGACTGCATCCTTAAATGGGATTAGGTGGCAGTGTGTTTGAAGTGCAGTGCTGATTAAAATCAAAGCCATTTATTTCCTTGTCTGTTGTATATATGGCTTTGAGAACATAGCCTGACCTGGCTTTTCTTCAAAATAAATAAACAGCAGAATCATTCAGAAGAGATCTGAGTTGCCATTATCTATGGTTTTCACTAGTCATAGATGACAGGAATTAAGATGCTTTTGAAATAAATGAGACAAAACATAAAAAGACCAATGAAAGCTTCTATGATTCTAGGATTACAGACTTCTTGCCTGCCTAGAGCTACTGCTCTATGCAGGCTATGAGCATTTTAGAGCTGGAAACAGAGATGGTGAAAAAAATAATAGAAGTAAATAATAATACGTTGCCTCCATGCTCTTTCATGGTAGAAGGCAGAAGTAACTGAAAATCTATGAGGTCTCAGATACAGATGGGTCAGGGCTACTAGTAGGTTGCTCCTTGATTACCCTTCTTCCTTCAAGCAGTTTGAGCAACTGGGGGCCACCTGGTGCATGCAGTGGTGCGTTATTCCCTTTGCTTTTCCAGGTGTGTGACCACTAGGGGCAGCTCTAGCGGGAAAGCCTGTGAGGACATCACTGATTTTGTTGAGCAGCAATGTTGACCTGCTGTGCAGGTAAGTTTTCAGCAGCAATGTTGAAAATTTCTGTTGGGGAAAGCAGGCAGCAGGTTTGGTTTTGTGATCTGACAAGATGTGAAAGTGTTTTATTCCAGAGAAAGCTGGAAAAGGTTATTCTTCCCCTGTACTCAGCACTGGTGAGGCCGCACCTTGAGTACTGTGTCCAGTTCTGGGACCCTCAGTTTAAGAAGGATGTGGAAATGATTGAGCGCGTCCAAAGGAGGGCAGTGAGGCTGGTGAGGGTCTGGGAGCACAAGCCCTATGAGGAGAGATTGAGAGAACTGGAGTTGTTTAGCCTGGAGAAAAGGAGACTCAGAGGTGACCTTATCACTCTCTACAACTTCTTGAAAGGAGGTTGTAGACAGGTGGGGGTTGGTCTCTTTCACCAGGCAGCAATGGACAGAACGAGAGGACACAGTCTCAAACTGCGCCAAGGAAGGTACAGGCTGGATAGTTGGAAGAAGTTTTTCACAGAAAGAATAATGAAATATTGGAACAGTCTGCCCAGGGAGGGGGTGGAGCCACCATCCCTGGATGTGTTTAAAAAGAGACTGGATATGGCACTTGGTGACATGGTTTAGTGGAGGTGTAGGGCATGGGTTGGACTTGGTGATCTTAGAGGTCCCTTCCAACCTGGTAATTCTGTGATTCTGTGATATGTGAGTTTGAGTTCTTGTTTCCTGACAGACCAAAGCCTGTTATCTTGAACTTTGGATTGTAGATGCTAAATATTTTAGTAGAATGGTGTTGTAGTCTCTGTGCTTAATATGGATGCTTATTTGTTGTTGTGGTATAATGTTTTACTGAAATGGTTAAACGAACACAGTCCTGCAATGTAGGATTGATTTTCTGGCTGTGTAGTCACAAGTTAGTCAGAAATGTTTTGGGAGAAAGTGCTAGTGAACATTCTTTGTTGAAGGAGAAGCTGAATGGAGTTTCTGATCGAGGGAGCCACACCAATCCTTCAATTAAAATTAGCTGAAAAACCAAGGGCACTACATTGTCACTGGGGATCTGCTAACGCTCTAATGAACCAATTTTTGCTTTTGCTTCAGGAATGGTGTCCGCGTACTGATTTTCTCTTTTCAATAAAGTCAATTTTTCTGTCCAAGGTCTAGAAGGTTATAAAGCAGTTTCACACTGGTGTAACTGCTCAAAGAATGGATTATTTTCTTTTCTTTTGTTTTACCACTATGAGTTGAAACAGTCTAAGTCTTTAAAATGTGTACAGTGATTTTATTAAAACAACTCCTTTACCTGCTCATTGGTAGAAGTATTTTAGATGCTTAAACAAGAGAGCACTAAGTCTTACAATGTTGCCCTTTGTGTTGCATCAGTCTTCTCCAGCCCTATCTTCGCCTCCCATATTTAGGTGAAACTAAGTAAAATCATGAAATGTACTGGTTTATGCCTAGCTGAGTGCTTACAGAAACAGCTTTTTTGCAAAAGACCATGTTCTAGATTGTTTGCGCTGTTACCATTTTCACTTTAAGGAATCTTTTTGAGGTTACAGGATAGTGAGATTAGCAAAAGGACTGAGAGAATAGACATCTAAAATAGCAGATTATGTGCTGTTATGGCTCAGTGCTTTTGTATTTGCTGTTCTATTTTCACTTGCAAATGCCACTTCGTTATAGTGCTTGGAGAATTTCTGCCTTAGTCACCAAATGACACTAGAAAGACAAAAAAGAGGCTCCTGAGCTGTCTCTCTTTTTCAGCACCCAGCTGAAAGAATTACTGAGACTACATCTTCCAGTTAAGGTCTAGGTGGACAATGAACAGACAATGTCAACATTTGAAGATATTACAAGCATAGAATAATCTGTTGCAACTTCCTCTGACCCTTGGAAGCGTTATCCGTCTTTTATAGGTAGTGGTACTGAAAGGCTAACAGTCCTGCCCAGGAGTCTATGGCATCACCGGACACGGTGTTCTCAACTCCTCAGTGTTAATCTGGCAGTTTAAGAGAATTGTCCCTTTTGTGCATGCTCCTGTGACCTAGTCAAAATTTGCAAGAAATCTAATTTAACAGATGTATATGGACAGTCATTCCCCTGTAGCATAGAAAGCACAAAAAGTTCAGTGTCTCAGCTTAATTTTGGGTCACCACTGATTCTCTGGTTACGTTCAGTTTAGGTAAAACTAACCATGAATATATTTCTGCAGATACACTGTTTCTTGGGAATATGGCTCTGGCATAGCAGGAGTTATTATATCATCTCTAAATAGTGGTAAGGGAAGAAAAATATTTTAAAATCTTTCTTCAGACCACTGAATGTCTGCTGCTAAAAGCCTTTAGGATACTAACTTCTCAACAGTATGCTGGGCTCTTTTGCACTCAGTGGAAGGTGAGAGTGGATACTACCTTCAGGAAGTCCTTTGGGTTTCACTACTTTCAGCATGCACTAGGCAGGAGCCTCTATTAATAACTGCAGTCCTCCCACTGTAGTACACTGAGGTGAGCAGTCTGATGGCACAGATGGATAAAAATATAGGTGGATAACTAAAATTCTTGATCTTAAATGATATAAATAGGTCTCTTCACATAAAATTTTTTAAGAAAGATTACCTAATTTATAAACTAAAGGTAGGTGATTGAATTGTCTCATTCACGTTATACAAGCATTTTTCACAGTGAGTTCTCATACTGAATCATTATTAACTGTATAATAGACAAATTTATGGATGACCTTGAATGTGTTTTCCTTTGATCTTCTCTGTAAGCAATGATTTGTGCCTAATTTATTCAGAGCCTATTGGCTCTGAAGCTGAAAGAATTGGTCATAGACAGTTTTCTATTAAGTCATGAAATAAAAGAATTATGAAAGCTACTGTAAATGAAATGTAAAAGAAGCAAGGTGGCAGCTATACAGCCAGGTTGTCCTTTAAAGTATTTTATAAATGATAGTGACTTACATGAATACAAAAATAATATTCTCACAATTATAGTTTTCAATGGGTATGCTTTTATCAGGCTGTTTTTTCCTATGGTATAAAAAAAGATTGCAAAACAGACAGTGATATCTGTTTTGATGACAAAACTTAGTTATTGTCTTGGTATTAACAAATCCATTGATCTTCTTACTAGAACAGAGGACCAAGCTCAGATAAATGGCCTGTTCATATGAACTAGCTGAAAGTGTTTGTAATCCAGTTGCATAAAGAAAGGTTGGTTTTTTTTTAAAGCTTTATAGAACTGTATACTTTTGGTAATAGGTGTGAAGGTAAAAACAGACAACAACAACAAAAAGATGTAAAAAGCAAAATTTTGTTCCTGCTAACACTAGCAGGATATGTACTGGCCCCAAATCCTCTTACATTACTTAGAGACTGAAGAGTGAAGCTGACTTCAGCTTTCTTGTGTAGCTGACCACTTCAGGAATATAAGAGAAATATCTGTAGTGGCTTCTTGCACCTTTGAACAATGAGTCTAAACAATACAGTACTTTCTTGTGCTGTTAACAGTATGCTTTCACCTGCTGTAGTCAGCAGTCTCGCTGTATATCTGCTCAGACCACCTCTGGCAGCTCAGGAGCATTTATCATCTCTCAAAATCTGTGTTTTAGTCTCCCCCAGGGCATCCTATTATCTACTAAGGGTGACAGGCAGCGCCTCTTTCATCTTGTATCTATTTAAAATTCATGAAGTGGCCTTTAGCAAATAGCAAAATGTGATAAGAAGCTTCGAGCAGTTGGCTTGTGTGGAGGAATGGGGATGAGAGGTAGCCTGTCAAATACAGAGAGCTTTGAATATTTATAATAATAGCTGGTTTCTTTGGTCTTTTTTTGGAAACATGCTGAGATCTATTTAGAGAAGTAGTGAAGTGCTATAAATCCTACTTGGATTTGGGAGGTTGAGGGTTTGTCAACAGCCAAACACAGCTTACTCAAGGTGAAAACCTATTGGTACATCAAGGCATGTGTCTGATGTAGGAAGCTTGAAGATACAAAATCAGTAGGTGTAGGCTCTACTTTCTATTTTCGAATAGTTGCTCCATTGTTTCTTCATGGACTATGGATGGTATTACTGCTGTTTGCCAATTGACATGTTGTCAGCCTCTCATACATTAAGAAAAAATCTTTAAGTACATACTGCCTCTTCATGCTGATGTGATCTTATGTTGAATTTAAGCATTTAATGTGCCACTAAAGAACACAGCTGCTGCAGTGGGCTTCATAGCTGTGCTTGAAATATCATTGCTTGCCAATTGGTTGATCTGTGATTACATCTTTCCAAGTGCACTCTAAACCCGATGCCACTGCGGATGTTGGTGTTATGCCATGTAGCACCGCAGGAAGTCTTTTGTAAAGCTGCAGCTCAGATTACTGTGAGCCTGGATCTCCTATACTAATCTGCTGCTGTATATCAAGCCCTTTCATTTTGTTTCTTTTGACAGTAAGAATTCCAATAGTCTATCAAACCAAGTAGAACCAGTGCAGAATCATGTTGCTGCTGTTGCTGGAAAAGTGTCCTGTTACAGTTTTTGTATTTATACAGTTTAGTGTCCCATTTCAACAAAGTCTGAACCTGGATTATATCTATGTGCCATAGCTAACAGCTAATGACAGATACAGACACTGCTGTTGAGAAGTGCTCTTATGAAGCTCTTGTCTGTTGAAGCTAAGCAGAGACTGCTTCTTTCCTTGGTAAAATTAGGTTATAGTTTAATTTATCCCCAAGTTCATAATTGCAAATTTACCTAAGAGTCTGCACAAGAATACTGTAATTTTGCCAAGACTGTTTTGCTTTCCACTTGGTAAAGTTGGCATTTATCATGTGAAGAGAATGTTTTGGTGAACCAGAGAAACTGTTAAATGGGAGTGCTGGTAAGAAATTTAGTCAAATGTAAATCTCTGCATGACAGAAAATGCTGTTCAAAGCAACGTCAAATCTCTCCATGCCTATAATACAGCAATGCAGTTTTGTGGAGTAGGTGATCTTGGTATGTGTCTTGCGCAACTTGATAATTATGAAAGATCTTTAATCTTTAAGCAGCCTTATCAGTCTTGGTTTCTACTGAAAACAGTACTCCAAGTCCTTGGCCTGCATTATTTTCTGATTATACTTGATTTATCTGTGTCTTAGGCCTAAGATCCTAGAAAAGCAGGAACAGTGACAAAGCTTCAAGTGTTAGCTTGTTCTTAGCAATAATGTTTTTCTTTGGATCCTCTTATGTAGGCATTTGATTACTCTAAACATTGAATTTATGCAATCAATGAAAAATTAAATGAGGAATATGGAAACTTTTTTATTAAACTATGCTGCTATTTTCTTCTGGATTCTCTAGGAAACTAAAAAAAGTCCTGTAGGATTGAAGACTGTGAGCACAGCTGCTCAGAATTTATCCTGTCCTGTGAAACCTGGTGCTTTTGATGCAGATGAGTACTGAGAATATCTCAGAACAATGGGTTCAAGTTCGAACAATGGTGAGGCAAAGTCTGTGTAGTTCTAACTGTGCAAGCATGTGTAGTCAAAGACTGTGTACTTCAGTGTGGAAAAGGGTTTGTTTTCTTCTTAAAGCTGTCATGACACACAGATAGTTGAAGATGTGTATGCATGAGTTTTGAGTGGTAAGTCACATCCTGGGTTTTCACACTACCTAGGTCATAACACTCACTATTCCTTTTATCCTCCATGTAGTAAATCATTCTTCATAATGCATATATCAGATGTGGAGACAGGAGTCCCTGTCTACAAAGACTTTTGATATCTCTTTTTAACTTGAGCTCAAGATCAATCAATGCTATCTTTATCATCAATTTGGGAATATAAAACTGTTTTCTCATTATTTACTTTAGATGTTACCTGAAACTTGCAGAAATCCTTTTGTAGACATTAATAAAGCTGGGAAAAAGAATCATAAGGCTCTGTAGAATCTGAGTACAATGGATTTTTCTCCCCTCCAGCATCAAAGAGGACAACAAAAGCTATGGGTTCACAACTGAGGTACTGCAACAAGTGAGGCTGACATAGCTAGAGAAGAGAAGTGTCTGTGGACTTAGGGAAATGAATAAATGGGAATGTGAGCCAGGAATGTGCATGAATAGATGGGAAATGTGAGCTAAATCACTTCTATCCAGGCAGGCTGGAAGCTTGCCAGTTTAAACAGCCTCAGTGTTCAGAATCAGAAAATTCTATTTTAACTTTAGCATCTAGTTGTCTTAGATATATTTTTTAAGAACTTTATGATTGTAGGATCCCTCAAAAGGGGCTGAGATGAAAGGCACTTTATTATCTATGGAGCTGAAAATGGAGTAAGTGGGCAGAGAACAGGGGTTGGCTTAAAATATCTTTAATGTTAGAATTTTTCCAACTTCTTAAAACTTCCAAACTTCTGCTGCTCCTTACTCTTTTGCTTCTTAATGCCAAAAAGGACCACTGTTTTAATGTGTTTTATATATCCTAAGTTACAATTGCTCCACAGCTCTTGTTTGTTGATATATGTGTTTGCCCAGGAAACACCCCAAATTAGCAGATAAACTCACCATGTGGGATGCATGAGGTAATTGTCCCCAGCATTGCAGTGACAGGCACAGGAGATTCTTTGGACATTGTAATTGCCCAGACTTGCATTTCTTTGTGTTCTTCTTGGCCTCTGAGTTGCCTGTATACACAAATCATTTTCATCATCAAATCTTAATTGGAATTGCTCTGAAACAGAAGCTTCAGCTAGTTATTTTTCCCTATAAATTAAGTGCAAATTGTAGCACATTAACACACATCTTGGAATGGCTTTATTTTGAATAAGCTTTTCAAATGTGTGAGTGAATCCCATCTGGACACCTACTTACTATTTGAGGCTTTATTTAGTCTGGGGGTACATGGAAACAGTCACATGGAAAACAAGTGCTTTGCACTTAATTTTTTCCTGAGATACTTTGCTGGCAAGCAGTGATGCTGGTAGTATGTTCTTCATGTCCAGATCCTCAGAATGTGCTCCAGGGACTAAGTCCTGTTACAAAAAGCCATAAATGCACCTTACATTGTGACTTCTGTAGCTGATTTGTAGATACCAGTGAGTTTTGTGTGCTTGCTTCTGTTGGAGTCCTTGGAATGAAATAGGACCTTTTGGTTTTCATAGAGCCTTCAAAAAATCTGGAGTGCTCATGAAGATGATTAAAAAGGCTGCAAGTAAATATGATCATATGGTGTGAAAGGGAAACATTATTTATTAACCTGAGTGTGGAATAGGAAGTGATAGATGCTGACGGTGACAAGAGAAACAGAAATAGCTTAATGACGTACAGTGAAACTTTGTGTTAAGGAAATGTACTGCACTGGTAATCTTTCATATTTGATGAGAAGTCCAATATATCAGTGGTGGTTAGAAATCCCTGACACATGTTTTGTGCAAGTTGCCTCCAGCTTGGTTATGTGGACAAGTCCTTGGGAAATTCCTCTGAGCACAATATGCTGTGGTAGGCTGCAGTGGGGGGCTTTATCTCTGCCACTGTAGGTATTCCCTGACTCAAGGGTGTATGAGAGCAGCCTGGGAAAATACTGGGGCAGTAGCCACTGAGTGCTCTCAAGTAGTACTCCTTGAGGAATCTCTGATATGCCTGCATGGTCTTTATGCTTGACAAGATGAGAGACATATTTATCAGTTTCTTTGGCTATCTTATTGGTGGTGTCTTGTAGAAGGAAAACCAAAATGAATTGGTAGACAAGTAAAATTGTTTTCTCCAGCACTTGAGTTTTAATATCAGCAAGATAATCTGATCCCAAGTGGATGTTCCCTAACATGTTGAAGGGAAACTATGATACTACAATATTCTGGCCTGACAGGTATGGCAATGTAGTATTGATCTTCAAATGCACAAACTCAAAGCTGAATGCCATACTGTATAGAGCTTCCTCTCCAAATGCAGTGCTTTCATAGGGCTATTACAGACATAAATGCTACTGATATTTATGCTACTCTCACAGTAACTAAGGTTGCCTTCTGATGTATTTTATTTTTTGAGAATGGATGAAATTTCACCACTGCTTGAACTGGTAGAGTCTAGAATATATCCTCTGCAGTTTGGGATGTATCTCAAATGATGTCACTGTATTAATTACAGACTGGATGAAGGTTTATATCATTAGGTTGTCTGTTCGCAAAATGGGTCGGTAGGTTGCAGCTAGGCTATGACTAGTGCTGTGGCCTGGCCAATTTAGTTTTGACGGGTGCTGGTAGTAGGTTTTACGATAATAATTTAGCCATATCAGGCCTCAAGTTGTAAACTTGTTTTAGGATTTTATTTTTTTTAGCCGTATTATCAAAATTGTTTGAAGAAAAAACTTTTGATCTGCTCTCAATCTGGTTTACAGTCAGATGATCACTGTCCTGACTGTAGGAGCAAAATCACCCAGTCTGTATGTTGCCTATCCAATGTTTTTCGGCTTTTTTTTCAGTGAACTTGCTCACAAGTTTAGTTGTGCAGTGATTGTTTAGATTTAGTAGTTCTTCTCCGTGGGTAAAATGATGTTTTAAACTGTCTCATGGTGTACACTGGACATGTGTGAAATCTTAAAACTCCCCCAAGACCCTGAAAATATCGTGTCATATCTGTACAGGTATTTTTGTTAAAGAAAAAAATATTATCGTTCCAAATAACTCAGTAGTTCTGGAGGGATTTGTTGTGTACTGGTAGAAGCAGAAAATGGATAAAAACCATTTGCTTCCAGAACACACCAATGTAAAAAGCATTTATTTCTTTAAAACCAGTTATTACAAATACAGGTGTACCTCAGCAGACTCTGTGGATGTGAAATGAGTTTTCAAACATATGGGATTTTAAGTTACCTCTAAAGGTAATAGATTTCTTGTCAAAATATCTGTTAAACTTCAGCACACTAATTTCATCTTTGCAGATAAACTTTCCGGAGTGTGGGTGAGAGTCCAGGTTTGTTACTGTATCTGTGCACATATTGTTATGCTATGGGCAAGGATCCTGAATTGAAAAGCCATCCTCTGGTGCTAGTTAAATTAATTCTTAGATTACTATAACTTGCGCTGGGATTCAGCCTGGACTCTCACTTTCACTTGCTGTCAGATATAAGATAAGGTGTGATAAAATGTGCATTATCATCCATACTACCAAGTCCTCCAGGACCACTCTGTGTTGCTGCCATGTTCCTAAAAACCTATTCTTGGTCTATTATGCCAGAGTTTCACTAATGCTGATAAAATGAAGAGCTGTAATTACTGTGTTCAAATATAGCCCACTTTTCTTAAGCTCGGCAGCCTCAACTCTTTTCTTACCCAGGCTTAGCTGATTTGCTATTTAGCATTTTTATTGCTGCTCAGTAACCACAAAGGATTTTCAGTGACATGACATATGAATAGGTATCTGTGTGTGACTCCCAAATCTTCCACCAAATTTCAGGCTAGGACTTAAAAATTCAAATCATTTCTGAAACTGCTTATAATAGTAACGCTAACTGATTCACAGCCATGGCTCTGCTGTATAAGCTGTTCTTTGAAGTTCTCAGTCTAAAGCTTTAGTAAGTGAAGCAGACCTGTTTATTAGCTAATCCTATGATAAACTTCAACAAAGATATGAAATATTCATGATGGAGTAAAATTTTCATGTAAATGCAGTATAATGAAAATTCCATTATAAAAATGCATCTAGATCTAGGATGACCTTGTTATACCTAATAGCAGAAAATTATTATTCCTGCTCTTGTAACTTTTACAGCCTACAGCCAAGTCCCTGTAAAAGTTACTGTTTATTTTTATCTTCGAGTTGGCTTATGCAGGGCAGATTTCTGACCATCTTGGTAACCTGAACTGGTCCCCTCATGTGAGGAATATGGGAAAATACCTTTCTTTCTTAGATGATGGCAGTAAAACAACCTTCTCAGACAAGATCTCTTTTACAGTAGTTGCCCATGTGCAAGTTCCCACAGGAAAAAAAGGCAGCAATCTTCCCCGTGTGTTATTCAGACTGAGATCTAATAGATTAGGTCTTAAATTTACTATATTGACTGAACTGTTTTAATAATGTTCTTTTCACTCTTTTCCCTCTTCCAATCAGCTCTTCTTTGTATCCTTAGATATGGGAGCATGCTTCTAGTCACAAAGTACACACAGTCAGATATTTCTAAAGTATGCTGTTGAATGGAATTTAGTACATTTGACTGAAAGCTAATTACATTGGTTGGGAGATGGCTCAGTGACAGGCCAGAGAAGTTATTTTGTCAAGTAGATTGGTCTTGTAAGTGATGGCACACCTCTATTAATTAATTTACAAATTATGTATGTTAGACTGAATTGCATTCTGGTGTAGGAAGGTTTTAAGTCCTCCAATTAATTTCCTTTTGGCTAACACAATGATGTGTTTTGTCTGGCACTGGCTGAGGACATATTCAAAAGGAATTAAACAGAAACACTATTTTTATTCTTGTAAGTGTTCTGTGATGCTTATAAATACTTCACTGATTTTTAATAAATTAATTTCAGATAAAATGGAGTGATGTACCAAGTTAAATTATCAAAAAAGGTACCTTGTTTTTCCACAAGTTCAGTGAATACACACATAAATCTTGCACAGCTTTCTAAGGAACAAGACTTGCAGCTATGGTATCCTTGATATAGCTGGTGTGTGTGTGTGCTTTGATGGTTGACTGCTCTTTAGTAGGTTTTTGGACAGACTTCTGTGGATTGATTTGGAAGCTGGAAGACTTCCAGATGGTGAGGTCAGACTTGGCACATCGAGCACCTTCAATTTATTTGTAGATGTTGTGTTGTTCACCTTGGGTTTTTAAGTTAGTGCTTTCTTATCTACCTCATCAAAGGAGGCCAGTTGGCCCTGCTTATCTGCATGACTGATTTCTCCCTGCTTCCCCCCTTCCACTGCTTCCTGTTAAGAAGCAAAATGACCTTCTTATTCTTACCCTCTCTTCTTCTATTCGAATTAGCCCTCTCAACATCTTTGTCATATGGTTACACTAAATACGTTTACAAAGCAATAAAGATAATCAGAGTTTTCTTAGTGATTTGAGATTAGTCACTCTACCCATGAGTATTTGTTTACCTCTGTGCAGCTTCACTTAAGAACAATGAAAACCAGGTAGCACTAATTCTATGCACATCTGTTTTGCCATTTTGAGTCAGAAAAAGGCATCCTCTGTTTATTTCACGTAAAGACCATGCAATGTATAAATGGTTTTTTTTTTAGCTTAGTAACCTTCAGAACAGTTACAGTTTCTGTTTCCTGCCAGGATGGGAGATGTTTGCACTTAGCTATGGAAAGTGATATTAGTATTTTTGGGATCAGTGAGTAGCAAGGGAGAGGTGGAAAGAGAGTGGAAATAATTTCTGTGTTCAGGTTTAACTTCAAAATGGCTTTTAAGATAGCTGGCACAAGAAGAGACAAACCTCTTGAGCTGCACTGAAGGAAACAAAGATGGGATTAGTAGCTTATCCCATGTTGATGAAAATGGTGTTGGGATGGAAAAGAAATTGGAGAGTATTGTGAGGTTTACTTGTGGAATGAATGGAGCTGGCTAACAGGTTCTGAATCAAACCTTAATGAGCACTCACTTATTGCTGAGTTTGTACATGCCTCGATAGCATGTTAACCAAACTATTCAAGAATGTGCCGAGGTACTTGGCTTCATAGTGATGTTTCTTTGCTTACGTGCTCTACTTGTATTTAGTAATGACAATTTTTATTTGCACATATCATTACCAGGATTCAAGAATTCTGATCTAAATATTAGTCCTGTGTTGATTTGCATTTTAGGCTTCACAATAGATTAGTAAGAAAGCTAATGCTGAAATCTGCAGCCTCCCAGATAGCACATCCGATGTATCCCCCGTGGCTTTCACTGGCTAGCTGGGAATTTCTAAATGAAGCACACAGAGGAGATGTAGAGGAGTTTTACTTCATATGTACTTCTGCTGAAATATATAGGCTTCTCTCTAGAAAAATCTGAAATTGTATGTTGAACTGAACCATTCACTTTAGATAGATGCAGTGTAGTGTTTTTAACAACAAAAGGTTCCACAGTTTATCCAGGGAACTGTAGCTTACATCATTACTCTCTTTACTAAAGCCCCATGTTCTCCCTTGGAGTGATGAGCTTTGAGCTTTGCCACCTCTGCAAAGCCATGTGCTTTGGTGCATTACAGGATACTGGGCTTGTTTCGAAGGTTTGACCCACAGGAGAAACTGAGGGTATGAAATATCTGAAAGACAAGTATTATGAGCTGTTATGAACTGCACGTAAGAGACAGACCTTTTGAGTGAGCCTCTCTCTCATTGCAATGATCTCTTGATCAGACACACCTGACTTAATTCCTCAAGACTTTCTGAGCTGGAGTCTAACTCCTGAGCAAAGCAAGGCAATTGATGAAACTTGCATATCCAAGCCTCTTTGATTAAAACAATGATGGCAGAACCCTTCATGTAGAGGGAAGAAATAAATCCTGCAAATTAGCTCCTCAGGGCTGCACAGAGCAATGAAAAACCTTAGCACTGAGTTGGAGAAAAAAACACCCCACCCAAGCCCCCTTTCCTGTCCCCAGCAAAAAGCCAGTTTTATCGTAATTCAAGGAATTTGCTGTGTGAGGTGTCAACAGATAGGAAAGCCAGACACTAATGTTCTAGCTCATGCTAGATTGGATTGCAATTTAACACTTAAATGGGTTAGTCTGTCCATGAATCTGTCTGTGGTTATTTCTAATCTTCCCCTGAGAAAAACAAGGAAAAGTGGTCTATAAATCATGCTGTTACAAAAAAGTCTTTTATTTCCTGGTTGGTTTTAGGGAGGGGAAAACATATATTTATTTCTTCATTTCCCTTCACTTCTGCTTAAAAAACAGTTTTGGTTTTATCTTTGTTAAACAGAAACAACCTTTCTGTTAGTAACTAGGCTGATAATGTTGTGTAAGCATTTGGCAACGACTATGCACTGTGCAGATTGTGTCAGAAGGGTGTAGGTCTATTCTGTCAAAGCACCAGCAGAAATGTAATTACACACTTGTGTGGCACCGTGCAAGGGCAAGTACATAGGTTTACCTGCTCTGCCTGTTGCAGCAGTGATGGGTCTGTGCTGCTGCTGGAGAGCTCTGGGGTGGAGTTCTTGGGGTGTCAGGCAGGAGTAGCATTTACCTCCTTTACCAGCTGCCTTCTGTACTTTGCAGTAAAATGTATTGGTTTATGTTTTCTGTGCGTTCCTCTTCCCCTCCCTCTGGCATTTAGTAACACATTATTCCTTCTGCCTTTTACAGTGATCAGCATTAAGAATCTGCATTATTATGGCATAGTGTTACAAAGCTGCTTAATTTAGAAAGCAGGGTTGTGTACTTGGCAGAATCTAGGGAAACAAGCCCTTGAGTGGAGCTGTAAAAAGTAGAATAAAATCAATATTCATTTGCTTAAGTGTAGTTAATGCCCCAGTGATGCTAGGCTGTGGCACCTTCAGTCAGATGTATGAGAAGAGGTGGAGTAAGTACATCTTCCCCTCTTCTACTGTGACCAGGGATAGACGTCTGAAGCCGGGAAACCTTACATCATTAGATGGTGCTAGGTTGAGGAGAGCTTGTCAGAGACTTCTAAGCTAACACTGAAGAGGTTTTCAGCTAAATATATGTTCCCTAAGCATATTTTGCTTTAACTTTTAAGCTTTATTTATGTGGTTTGAAGATAGAGAGCAGATTTGCTTTTCTATGAGTGATTCTGTTGGTTATTGGGGTTTTTTTTGTTTGGTTGTTTTTTTTTCCCTTTATTAGGATAGAAAATTTTTAGGTACTCATAGGAGGAAAAAGGAAGACATTTCTCCTTCTGACTTTTCAAATTGGTGTTCCATATTGTTTGGTTTGCTTTTGTTTGTCTGGAGTTTTTAAACACAGTTACAACTTGAAAATACGGCCTCATATTATTAACAGAAGTGCAATGAAGCAGAAGCAACTCAGTGAAGCACTGTAAGAGTTTCAGCTTACAGCAGATGTAAAAAGGTCTTATTGGTACAAGAATGTTTAATAAACTGTTAAGTTCTTACTAATCCTCATATGACCTTCTTGGATGCCAGTGAGTTCTGATTTCACTGTCAATGTTTCCTAGGTAGAAACTCAAATAAATAATGAACATGATGTATTTGTTGCCTAAGGCAGAAATATCCTGAAAACATGGTGGGAAGGTGGCTGTACTCTAGCCTAAGCCTCAGAAAGTTGACTGGTTTTGTCGACTTACAATTGGTCCCTGTGCCTCTTGGCCCTCCGATCTTTTTTCTTTCAGTTAGTGCTGTCAGCTGCGGTTGTGTTTCTGTGTGTGTGGTGCTGAAAAATTACTGTAGCTGCGTGCGGCCAGATTTTTTTTTGCAGTATGACAAATAGGAAAGTAAGTAGGCTGTAAGAGCATGACTTCAACTCGGAGCATGGTTCATCGCGTAAGCTTCCGTTGCCCAGAGGCTTGTGAAAAAATCTGAAAATCCTGCTGAGTGAGGCAGAAACTATGAACTAGGGAACCATTATTTCTCTAACCTAGATTCCCTACAACTTCTTTTTTTGAGTGCCTGTGTCTGAAATGGATTTTTTTTTTTCTTTTTGCTTAGAGAAGAAATAGTTGTCTTTTAAGAAATAAAAGCAAACTTGTATAGATGTGAAAGAGGGAACAAAGCTTGATGACCTACGAGACTGCATATTTCCAAAGTTGTGCAGTGAGGCCTATGATGAAAAATGTGCTAAGCCAGAGAAGTTTACAGTAAATGAAATTACACAAGATTGGAACTGAAAGCAACAGAACTTCTGAAACTGTATCATATCTGTGACAGTATTTGGTATTAAAGGAATAAATATTCTAGGAGAGTTTTGATTTATTACTCTACCTCCAGATTTCTTTTTCACAGTCTTGTTTCTCTACCTCTGTAAAGGTTGGTGATGACTCATCTGTCAAACAGCTGCATTATGGCAGGTCATGTCATTCTGATTTCCTTTCAGGGAAGAACTAGCTTGCAAGGCTGAACAACTACAGGATATGCCAATGGGCATCATTCTTTCCTCAGATCTTCCTGAAATTGATTTACATTGTCTTCAAAAAGATTACTAACGGAGGGTCAGGGAGCAGAACTGAATGTAACATTTTATTATTGAAACAGGTTGTTTTGACATGATATTGGTTTGAACTGATATCTTCAGAACCCACTCAGATTATATATGTCCTATTTTTTCTTAAATGGAGTGTTGCTTAAAAAATAAAATCTAATTTTTTCTTTTTCTTTTTTTTTTTTT
>NDXB01001668.1:35536-63901 GCA_002631895.1 Agapornis roseicollis | reverse complement strand
TTTTTGGGTTTTTTTTTTTTTTTTTTTTTTTGTTTTTTTTTTTTTTTTTTTTGGTAAAAGATGTTAAAGTCAGCATGTGCAAGTGCTGTCTTTCACCTAGTCTGGTAGGGAAACCTATTGTTAAACAGATAAGTTCCAACTTAAATTACATGTGTCACAGTTTAGTTGTGGTATGGTCAGACCACTCAAAAAGTGGGACTGCACAGGTGGAGGCACACTGCTGTAGAGGTGTAAAAAAACTGTGGGTAGAAGTCAGGTGGAGTAACAAAGGAAAGGAGAAAATTTAAAATACACCCACAGACTCCTGAACCTCTGAGAGAATTTTTGGGTTTTAGTGTTGAGGATTGGATATTGACCAATGGAAAAAAGCTGAAGGTGTAAGAAAAGATTTTTTATGTCTTTCCTTTGATTCCTCCTGCACTCTGAAGAAACAGGATTTTACATGTTCCTTGTACATAATGATAACCAGATTCCATTATGAACATCTTACCTGAAGTAAAAGCAACTAATATGTTTTTGTTGCTTAGGTCAGCTGCTTGGATCAGATAGCTTACAATAATTGTGGATATTTGCTCAGAAAAGCTCCTTTGCTTGCAGGTATGTAACTATTTCAGCGTTTCCCTTTGTCATTCTGGAAGGCATAAAGAGAAATCATTGGTGACTTCTAGCAGGTCTGTCAAGTAATTCTGTAAATATGAAATGAACAGTGATACCCACTGTGAAAACCAGGGCAAATAATCCCCAGAATTGAAGTCAATGACTGTCCTGGGTTCTCATAATACAATAAATAATAAAATATTAATTTAAATGCATTATCTCAGAGGAAAATTTAAAAAAGGCCAAATTTTCAGCTGTATTAAAAGAAAGAAATAGGTTAGGACAAAGGAGAATGTGCCATCAGCAGAAAATGTAATCAGGAACCTGTTTTGTGGTGAGTTTCTTATATAAAATAGGAATATGCAGTTACTACCTGGAAACAATAAAATTGATGAATCACAGAAAAAGTGGTTTCAGGGCATAGTGAAAGAGATAGCTATGCTAAGGAGGCTTCAGGATGACAGAGAAAGAACATATAAAGGAAAAGTAAATGTCACAGAGAACAAGAAAGTCAACAAATACAAATTACACTGCAACAGATTAAATGTCTGAATGTATTGACTGTGTTGAAAGATGAAGGCCATAAAAGCGATTGGAAAGGTGGCTTGCAATGCAGGTACTGGGCTGCATGATTTTATCTTCAAGTATCAATTGTCTTGTACAGATACAACATATTCTCTCTGCTAAGAAGCAAAAAATTTCGGAAATTGTGGTCATTTTGCAAGGGTTGTCAGATTTTCTTCATGTTCAGACCTTCCAGTGGTCTTTGAAACAATGCAATGGTCCTTGGTCATTACTTTTACTCTAAGGAAGACTTCTATTGTGAAGAATCATAGAATAGTTAGGGTTGGAAAGGACCTTAAGATCATCTTGTTCCACTCCCCCTGCCATGAGCAGGGACACCACACACCAAACCATGCCACCCAAGACTCTGTCCAACCTGGCCTTGAACACTGCCAGGGATGGAGCACTCACAACTTTCCTGGGCAACCCATTCTAGTGCCTCACCACCCTAATAGTAGGGAACTTCCTCCTTATATCCAATCTAAACCATCTTGTGGTCACTGCATCCAAGGCTGCCCTGGAGCCTTGCATTTCCAACGAACCCTTCCCTGTTGGTGAGCACAAGATCAAGCACGGCACCTCTCCTTGTCAGCTCCTCTATTACTTGCAGAAGGAAGTTGTCTTCCACACAATCGAGGAACCCCCTGGATTGCTTGTTCCAGGCTGTGCCATCCCTCCAGCAGATATCAGTGGGATTGAAGTCCCCCATGAGGACAAGGGTCTGTGAATGTGAGGCTGTTCCTATTTGTCTATAGAGCGCTTAATCCAGAGTCCTCTTGATCAGCGGTGTGTAACAGATTCTCCCCAGTAATGTCTCCCATAGCTCTTGTCCCTTTAATGCTGACCCACAAATTCTCTGTTGACTGCTCCCCTGTCCCCAGACAGAGTTCCATACTCTCCAGCCTATCCCTAACATAAATAGCAACTCCCCCTCCCTCTCTGCCGGGCCTGTCTTTTCTAAAGAGCCTATAACCTTCCATTCCAACATACCAGTCATAAGAGCCATCCCACCATGTTTCTGTGATACCTAAGGATCCTTTATGATAGATGTGTTTAGAAAGAAAAAAAAGTACTACACCAGTGTGATGGGACTTCCAATATAATTTCTTCTTTATATTAATGTTAGTTTATAAATGGCATGGCCCGTTGGAGGCTTTTATTCTCCTGGAAGAAGAATGGAATTCCAGGTTTTTTATTTTTTTAAGTGAGGAAAAGAATAAGCCAAAGTTGTTTGCAATGAGTGCAAGCCATTAAGATTTAACACATGGTTGCAGAATTAATCTCTCATGAGTGTCAGTTGTTCAACATAGGATGTGGTCATTGGAAATGAGCAATGAAATCAGTAATCAAGAAAAGGTGACATGATATCAAGTTTCTGTCAGTGTCAGTAATTCCAAGCCAAGAAACTTTCATCTTGAAAACGTGTGAAAAGTCCTTTGCTTAGCCCCTAGCATTAAGATGGTTTGGGGTTTGTCCTGCATTTGTTTAGCCCTACTGAAAGTATGAATGTTTATATAATCTCTCTGGTAGCATCTTAGTGCAAGGGGAAAAATTGAAATGAAATCAATGAAAAAGCACTACTATCTTAAGAAAAGTGAAATATACTGTTGTGGTTTAAACACAGTCATCCACACAGTTTTTACTCCTACCCCCCCTCTTTCTTTCCTTTCCCCCCCACCCCGCTCCTGGAGGGATGGGGAGGAGAATTGAAAGAATGTAACTCCCATAGGTTGAGATAAGAACGGACTGTTCTTATCTCTTAGTTATACCTTATAACTAAGGTATAACACAAATCACTACTGCTACCACCAATAATAATAATGATAATGGAAATAACAAGGGAAGAGAATACAATACCACCCACTGAAAGGAACCTGCCCGAGAAGAGAGTGCCCTTTCGGGTAACTCCCAGTTACCTCCCAGGCATGACGTGCTGTGGTATGGAATTCCTCTTTGGCTAGCTTGGGTCAGGTGTCCTGTCTCTGCTTCTTCCCGGCTTCCTATGCTGAGAGTTACTTAGCAACAACTAAAAACATCAGTGTTATCAGCACTGTTCTCAGACTAAAGTAGAAAACACAGCACTGCACCAGCTATTATGAAGAAGAAAAATAGCTGCTACAGCTGAACCCAGGACACTATGAGATAATAAAAGGCATTGTATGCTATTAAAAGAAGCCAAATGCTGTGAGCTATTGTACTGTGAATTATAGATGCAGATTATTCTTTTTCTTGACCTACTAGATCATCCTTAAATGTTTCAAACCAGTGATGTTAACACTGATTCAGTAGGAACTCTTTCCTTGCCATTATGTCAAATGAAGACACTGACAAACACATGAGGATGTTTCTCCCTTTGTGTTTGCTCCTTCTTCCTCTTGGTGGCTCTGGCCTGCATATTTTACCGACATGAGTATGAGTATAGTGAAAATGTTACCTTGTGAAAGCAGTTAATCCAAAACATATATGTTGACAGGAACGGGGAAATTAAGGGGCAGTACTGAAACTTGGTTTTCTTCTGAATTCCTGTTTGAGAGGACAGTCTCTGCAGAGTTCAAAAACAGCTACGTCCTTTCAAATCAGTACAATTTAATTTACTGATTCTGTGGATTGAACTGTACAATTTTCTGAAAGACAGTAGCTTTGTGAGAGTGAATGATGTTGTTTATCTGTTTATTCAGTTTGTAAGATGTGCTGAGGAGAAAGGTATATATTTAGATCAATCATCCAGTAAAATTGAACTTGTGAATAATCCTTTCAAATAGCTAAAGAAGTAATTGGAATGAATAAGTCAATTTGCAGTGAACAGCTGAACCAAGCTGTTGCTTACAGATATTTAAAAGCTTAAAAAAGCAACAAAGAAGTTAATGTAATTTAAAGAAAAAAAAAATTACGTCTACATAAATCTCATCAGGCTTACAAACTTTAGACATCACAAGCTTTCTTAGCATTCCTGATGTGTGAAGCATCATTTCAGGATGTCTGTGTTTAGACAGTATGTCTAAAAGCAGAATCTGATATGAATTAGGATTCCATTTTTATGAAAGTAACTTCAGTTTAATTGCATTCTCAAGTTGGGCAGTATTAGTTAATTAGTTAACTAATTACTATCTGAGTCATATTTTAATACCATAGCATCTAAAACCTTGGATACTACTTTAGAGTTCTAAGCAAATGCTGTCTTAAATGCCATTTCATGCCCTGGCACTCAAAGATGCAGAGGCTGGAGCAGGCTACTGTCAAATATTCAGCACTGGCATATTGGCATCAAAGCTGCGTGGGAGGAAATGCCATCCGTCAACCTTTCAAAGATGTGATTTCCTGCCATTCTGCTGCTAGATGGAACATAATTGCATTTTTAGTATAGTCCTTTGCATATTCCTTCAGTGCACTCTTTATTATGCTTACAACCTTTCTGAAGTAGATGGTGGTTCTCATCCTGAACTTAACCACTCAGCTGCCATTCTCCTAGTGTAGGTCTTATACATTGTAAGTACTTAAATGAGGTAAAGGGAGACAAAGAGAGTCTGATCTTCCCTTGCTTTAGTTCTCTGTTGGCTCCCACTTACAGACGACAGGCAAGACGGGAAAAGGGTGAATGGTACTGGGGGAAGAGATAAGTCTCATGCTGGAAGTGGTATGTTTCATTGTTCTTTTCTGATGGGTGTCAGGGCAGAGCAGGAAATGTAAGTAACACTCTTGCCTGTTAGTGCCTAATTTGGAAGATTCTGACCTGCCTGAGCCATCTCTACAGTATGGAAACTCTTATATGCAAACAACAAACACTTCCACAAACTATAAAATATTGCCTCTTAACAAGTAATTTTTCACAATATAAAATGCATCATTTACTTGAACAGTCATAATAAATGTTATAAATGGGCCCAGACTGCAAACCTCAAATCCTGACATTTATTATCTGTTAAAAAACCTGGTTTGGCACCATCCCTTGAAAATGGTGCTTGTAATTACACTTAAAAATGACTGTCTGTTGAGTTGAAGCCAATTGTGAAAGTGAAGCCAAAATTCTCCTTACAGTGTTTTCACTCCCCCACTAAAAATACTCAACCAGTTGACCAAACCCTGAAGTATTCTGGTCCTGTGCCAATGTTTGGGTTTTTTTTTGTTTTGTTTTGTTTTTTTTGGTTTTGTTTTTTTGTGTTTTTATTTTTTTTCCCCCAAAGAAATATTTTGTTTATAGTAATTGTTCATTTTGCATTCAGTTTCAATTATTATTATTATAGCTTTTTAATGTTCTGATTACTTATTTTATTACTCTGGGTATCAGGTACAAGAAAAATGCCATTTCTCTTTTCTGTGGTGGGTAGCTGATAAATTTTTCAATAGGTTTTAACAGTAACAACAAAACCCCAACTATTTCAGAAGTTTCTGTTGAAAAAACTCAGTTGTTAAATGTCTACATCCTTCTTCTGAGATCAATAGCTTCTCAGTATTTTTTCATTCACACTGCCCACCATGATTTGCTATTCAGATAACCAAAGCGTACCTGCTGTAAGTGAAAGCAAATATTAACACTAGTGTGGTAGCTTTCTTTTAAAATAGCAAACAGAGACTCCAGTTCCCTTTTGTCTGTGACCTTTTCCATAGCCTTAAATAGAATCCAACTCTTCCACTGAGTAATCATCATGAAGAAATAATGAGGCATACATGAAAAAGTTAATATAATAAGGAAAAAGACATTTTATCATGGCAACTGACAGTGACATTATATCATACCAAACAGAAGTCTCTTGGATGTGTGTTTGTTAAAATGGATTTATTGTTGTGTGCTAACACATGGCACACTTGGTGCTAGTCAGATTAAGCAAAAGCAGCAACACATAACTTGAAGAACATACCATTAATGACACTACTGTAAACTTAATTGTGCATAATGAGCTATCCTGTAATGTCTATATCTATTCTCTTAAAACTAGTTGTATGTTGGAAAATCACAAAACTAGATCCAACACAGCTTCCACAATTTCCTTCAACAGTTGTTGGACTGAAGTCTTCCTTCCTCCCCTGGAAACATAATTATTGTGACCCTTTGATGATCTTAGTCCATTCCAAGGACACTTCCTGTCTGGGCAGAACCAAACCAAAACTTTCAAAGGAAGAAGGGAGGTTGAAATTAGTGGAGAAATTACGAACAAAGTGCACTGCTAAAAAATCATGTAGAATATGGTCTCTTTTCTGTGTGTGGGAAAATACACTCTACATATCTAAGAATCTGTTCTTGGATAGAGTCTTGGATATTTAGAGTCCTCTGTTCTTACAGATGGATCTTAGAGCTCAATCCGCTGTTGTTCCTTGTAACATTTTTTGGGGCTTATTTTCAGACTCTTAGGCTGATTGAGGTGGTTCTTGCCTTCTTGCATAGAAAAGATCAGTTTTCACTTTTTTCACCAAAGTTGATCTTATTTACATTGACAGGAATTCCTGCTGATAAGCAAAGGAATATAACATGTGAATTGGGATTGAGTGAGACTAAACACAGGGGTGATGTATTCCAATCAAGGCTTTAATCTCTGTGGTATGACTATTGAATTGCTGTTGCTCATTTTAACATGAGTACATTTTTTGTCAGAGTACTTTCAAAAGTCAACAAAGCAAACATTATTCAAAATTTATTTTAATATATTTAATAAAATAAATCACATAGTTTGTAGTAAAATAAAAAAGGTAATTACTTAATCTGAACTACTTATTTTCATTCTCAGAAAAGTTCTATTTTTCTTGATCTTGCAATTAAATTTTAATTTGTTTTATCTGTTTCTGCTTTCTCATAGTAATAAGAGATAATTATGTTCAAAATATTTATCGTAAATAAACAAAGAACATTTTGATAATAAAAATTATGTACCTGGTTACTTCATTCTGTTTTTTTTTTGTTGTTGTTTCTGTTTGTTTTTTCTCTTTTTCCCCCTTATGTTCTTAAGTAGACACACTTTTCTTCCTAAATACCACAACTTTCAGACTTAACAGGTTCTAGTCTAAATGATGTCTTTCACCTTTGGTTGATCATATTGACTTGTTTTCCTTTTATCTGGGCTATTACAGTAGAGCTTATTTATTGTGTTTCCTCATCAGTCTCCTGCAAGGAGTAGTCTTGAAAGTTCTTTAGTATAATGGGTAATTTTAATATTCTTTTCTTGCATTTAATCTTGGTAAAATAGTGTAATACCCAGGAAAAGTTTTTAGCAACACAGTGTAATCTCAATTTTGTGAGATTAAGAACATCTGTTTATGACAGTAAATGGAATTATGAATTCAGTGAATTCTTAACCTATCATTTCAAAGGCCTTCTGGAGGGTAAAAACAAAACCAAAGAAAGTTATGTATGTCCTTACCATGTTCAATGCATCTGAAAATCCCAGCCTATATGCACTCAGTCTGGCTCCCATAGAAGTTTATGGCAATTCTGTAACAGGAGTGAATTTCCTACAGTGCATGGTAAGTGAGATGGCATGGTAAGTGAGAGGGATGCCAGTTGTTCCTTCAAGGGTCCCCAGTAGGATTATGAAAACACCCAGGACAGAAGTTCCAGAGCAGCTGACAGTGATACACAATGAACCAGAAATGAAACAAAATTTGCGTGTAAAGCTGAATCAAGATTTTTCATTTCTGTTGACAATCAGCAGTTTCAGGAAAACCTTCAGGATTGTGAATATATGGATTTATTTATTTATTATTATTTTTTTAGCTTTCACAGGAAATTTTGATCACAATCTAATATTTGTTAGCAGAGATATCCAGCATGAGATATATGGGATTTATATTGCCTCAGGCTTTCTAATGTGCATGATATATGATGATACATATTCTGTTAACTTCAGTTTGGAGCACATAGTTCTGAAAATTTTGATGTGTGTCTGAAATCAGGCACTTAGGAAATGAGGTGGAATACTTTAACTTCAGCAACTTAAGATTTGCCTGGATTGCCTGTGACAGAAGCAGGGACAGACACTTCAGAAACTAAATTACTTTAACCAGAGAACAAATTTATCTCTTTGTGAGCACATTCACAGTGTTCAGTGTGCATTTTTCAGTTTATGCTTAAAAAAAGAGAGAAGTCTTGCAGACAACCATAACACATTTATTATGATTCATCGTTTATAGTGAATTCAGATTTAAAAAGTCTATGTGTGGATGGAGCAGGCAATGTACTCCTGTTGCTTTGATAATACAAATCCTAGTGGGTTTTTGAGATCTGTTTATTTGATGTTACAGTCTAAGTGTTCTGCTGGCATACTGGCCTTGTCTTTTCCTAGATTACAAACAATTAAGAGAAAATCTACCATGTAGTACAGTACTGAAGACTTTGAGCTTCATCAAGAATCTTGGACTCGCGTCTAAACTGAAAACTTCCTAGAATAGCTGTTACTCTTCATGTGGACCTGGCAGCTTTAAAGGACATGTTCTTTTTTAAGGAGATATGAGGCAAATTATTAGAAGAGGAATCAGTAGAGTTCCAAAATGTACAGAAACCATATATGGTTTATATAGATAATGATAGTTTATATAGAAAATTTATAGTTTATGTAGTTTCATATAGAAATTTATAGTCCATATATAAAATCTTTGATCCACAAATTGTTGTGTCTGGGACAGTGGAAGTATAATTAAATTAAGAGAGTACCTCTGTTTCATCATCTCTCTGTATTTTCCCCAATTCTATCACTCTTATCATATCATTCATAGTTCTTAATTTAATCAGAATGGTCATATGTATCCTTACTACAACCTAGCTACCAGCCGTAAGAAGGCTTACTTTATCTTTTTCATGCCAGATACCACAGCAACTCATGTTAGTTAGAACACAAACTAAAAAGAAAAGTACAGTTCTCCCACTTCCGCCAGGCTTATTTCCTTCCAAGGCAAGACATTTTGCTCTATGAAGACAGCACATGTTGATACACAAGTGTTGTGTAGTTGGCAGATTTTTATGGCAAAATGTGCAACAGTAAACCAGAGAAAAATCTTGAGAGATTTTTTTTCCTTTCAGGCAAGCAAGCGCTAGCATTTCTTTCTTTTTCCCAGCAAAAGGGGAGGGAATCATTCAAGATAATGGGGCACTACTTTTGCTCTATTAGTTTCTCTCAGAATGAAGGGATAAGTTTTAACTGAAAATTTACAGATGCTATTGGTACAGGAAATTCCAGTCGAGACCCTTAGAGCTCAGGAAGCTTATTAACATCAAAACCAGCATCTTTAGTTGGAAACCAAGAGGCAAGGTTTGCTTGAATTTACTATCTCTGCAATTTCCCCAAAAGCCTAAACACATTAGGATAGAAGTGCGTGGTGTTTGCTGTGGTGTTTAATGTCTCATGAACTGCAAATCTGAACATTCCAAGTAAAATGTTATTTTATTTCAAACTGTGAGAACTGCATTATTAACAAACTGCTCCAGGTCCTGAGACCTTTATAGCTGTCTTGATATGTGCTGATTGAATATTACCAACTGCTATAAATTATCCTTTCTGTTAAATTCCTCTTTGCTGTGAAGCAGAAATCTAGTATTAGTGTGCCACAGAAGACAACTTTCTTTCAATGTCTTTTTTAGGATTTTCAGTTACAGGTAGAATGGATACTCCATATTACTTACTGTTACACTCCACTGATTATGAAAACAAGATGAATGACATAGCATAACATAATCGGGTTAGAGAGAAGAAACCAAACATTTTTAAAAAGCATGAAAAGAAACTGTATCTTATGAATGTTGTTGTTACTACATAGTTGTTGCTATGAAAATTGCTGTACTATGAATATGCTTCCCCCTGACTAGGAGTGGTTCAAGTGTGTACTCACCAGGAAGGGCAACAGAGATAATTTGCTCTTGATGGTTATTCCATTATGATTAGTAATGGAAATGCAAATGAAATGACTGCTTTGCATTTCAGGTGAGGAGGAAAAAGACAAAAAGAGTAGAAAAATATCAGCAGTTAAGAGAAAAATTTAGAGGAAATTAACAGGAAGGACACTTAAAGAAGGCTCACAGGAAGAATAAGGAAGGAAGCACAGCAGAAGGTTTGGGTGGGTTGAAGTGTTTGATCATGCTTTCAGGGAAGAGCTAGAACCAAGAAAAAAAACTGCTGAAAGCCCAGTACTCAGAAGACATCCAGATACTTGCAGCAGGAGGCTCCAGCCATATATTCCAGTCTTTCATTGCCTATTCTTTAGCCAGCTCTTAATATGCGAGAAAACTTTCCTTTTAGTTGTGTGGTATCTTTAGATTATATAAGAGCCTTAAAGAAATAAATTAAAAAAATGAAGGGGGATGGGGCAGGAAGGAAGGGAGGAATGAAGAGACATATTTAACAATGTAGAGGAGAATTCAAATCAAGCCTAGGAAAGATTGGAGCATGGACATAGTCATTTCATTGTGCTCAAATAGAATCCTGGGAGTTGAGCAGTGGTGTGGCAAAACTTATCAAAGACAGAAAATCTTCACAGCAGTCAGATGAAAGGTGACTGTCAAAAAGTCTCATTTATTTTGTTATCATCACTTTTTGTGCATGGGTCAGTAGCTTTCAGCTATCTATTACCACACAGAAAAGGTCTTGGGATCACTCTTTGCACTAGGAAGAGTCAGTTCAGGACTTCATGGTAACCAAATAATAACAACAGTGAAAGTACTAGGGAATAGTAGGAAAGCAGCAAATGGAAAATCTCAGGTGATCATTATGCTTGACATCCTTGTCTCTAAATTGGAGAGACATCAATTTGATAGGTGGACCACTTGGTGGATAAAGAACTGGCTGGATGGCAGCACACAAAGAGTTGTGGTCAATGGCTCAGTGTCTGGCTGGAGGCAAGTGACGAGTGGTGTCCCTCAGGGATCGGTGTTGGAACCAGTATTGTTCAACATCTTTGTCGCTGACATGGACAGTGGGATTGAGTGCGCCCTCAGCAAGGCTGCCGATGACACCAAGCTGTGTGGTTGGGTGGATACACTGGAGGGGAGGAATGGCATCCAGAGGGACCTTGACACGCTTGTGAGGTGGGCTGATGCCAACCTCATGAAGTTTAACCATGCCAAGTGCAAGGTCCTACACCTGGATGGGCGCAATCCCAGGCACAGCTACAGGTTGGGCAGAGAAGAGATTCAGAGCAGCGCTGCGGAGAAGGGATTGGGGGTGGTGATTGATGGGAAAATGAACATGAGCCAGCTGCAGTGTGAGCTTGCAGCCCAGAAAGCAACCGTATCCTGGGCTGCTTCAAAAGGAGCGTGACCAGCAGGTCAAAGGAGGTGATCCTGCCCCTCTACTCTGCTCTCGTGAGACCTCACCTGGAATATTGTGTGCAGTTGTGGTGTCCTCAACATCAAAAGGACATGGAGCTGTTGGAACAAGTCCAGAGGAGGGCCACGAGGATGATCAGGGGGCTGGAGCATCTCCCATATGAAGACGGGCTGAGAAAGGTGGGACTGTTCAGCCTGGAGAAGAGAAGGCTGCATGGAGACCTCAGAGCAGCCTTCCAGTATCTGAAGGGGGCCTATAGGGATGCTGGGGAAGGACTCTTCATTAGGGACTGTAGTGACAGGACAAGGGGTAACCAAACTTAAANACTGTTCAGCCTGGAGAAGAGAAGGCTGCATGGAGACCTCAGAGCAGCCTTCCAGTATCTGAAGGGGGCCTATAGGGATGCTGGGGAAGGACTCTTCATTAGGGACTGTAGTGACAGGACAAGGGGTAACGGGTTCAAACTTAAACAGGGGAGGTTTAGATTGGATCTAAGGAAGAAATTCTTTCCTGTTAGGGTGGTGAGGCACTGGAATGGGTTGCCCAAGGAAGTTGTGAGTGCTTCATCCCTGGCAGTGTTCAAGGCCAGGTTGGATGAAGCATTGGGTAACATGGTGATGACACGGTTTAGTGGAGGTGTAGGGCATGGGTTGGACTTGATGATCTTAGAGGTCCCTTCCAACCTAGTGATTCTGTGATGGTTTAGTGTGAGGTGTCTCTGCTTATGGCAGGGGGGTTGGAACTAGATGATCTTAAGGTCCTTTCCAACCCTAACTATTCTATAATTCTATGATTCTATGGTGTTTTCTAGAACTTTATCTCATCCACCGCACAGTTTGAGTGCCCTCTTCTTATGAAAGAAGTTTAAACAGCTTAGAAATCTTCAATATGGCAGAGAAAGGAGGTAGATACAGGAAAAAGATATAACATTCTGAATGTTATGAAGATGTATAACCAATAATAATCCACTGCTGCATTTAAGAACTATCCAGCAGCAGGTTTAAATGAACAGCAATAAAATGGATTTTTTGCAGATGTTATCTCAGCAAGATTTTCCACAGGACTCCAGAGAGGTAAAAGCAATTGTACAAATTAACACTAGAAAGATTTTTTTAAACTCTATTAAACACAATGCCACAATCTCTGGTTTACTATGCTACAATCTCTATCTTGGGAACTAAGAAAATATCACTGAACTTGCTGTATTCTTACAGATTCTCCCTCTTGGTAGATAATGGTCAGAGGTGGCTTTGGTGATTTAGTTAATCTCTGCTTAATGAACTGAGGTTAAAGAAAATGAAGGAAGATGGACAATACCCAACCCAACCATGTCCTAGTTCATAGATCTAGTGATAGAAGGGAATCCTGTCTTTCTAAATATTGCTGTCACAGATGCCATTGCATCTTTCAGGTTAAGATGAGAAGAGTGGCGAGAGGATGTTGTATCTAGGTAGTGTATTTTCTAATGATCTGCATTGTCCCTTTTGTGCACACAAACTTAAACTTGTATCGTGTGCTTTGAGCCCAGATGCATGAGGAATTCTACATTTCAGGAAATCCTGTGGCTGCAAGAGAAGAAACTTGAGTCTCCTTCAACTTAGAACTGCTACACCCAGACCTGCAGTGCAGGTGAGCTGGGCAAGCCATCTATCTAGTCTTTTTCCTTTACAGAACAAAGAGGAAAATACCTCTTGCAGGAGTAAAGGGTGCCCTAGCCACTGAATGACCCTGCTTGCTCTTTTTACAGATCTAGGTTTCTGGGAAAGGGTAGAAAATGGGCTTTGGAATCCAGAGGGAGGAAAGAATACCTGCTCTCTAATACTTCCAACAGCTTCAGCAGGCTGGGTTTTTCCGTCAAATCTTAGCAAATACAGGTGGTTACATTTGCTTGTCATTGAGGCAAGGAATAGTTGCTGCTAAAACTGGACAATATAGCTTACTTTCTTGGTCCCCCTGAATCCTGGTTGTAGCCATATACTGCTGCTGAGATCAAACCATCCTGATATGGCAGAGTGAGAGGAAGGCTATGGCACGCAAGCATAAAATTAATTTCCTGAATGTGGAGGGAGGTATTTACTCGCTTGTAAAGTGTGCAATAAAAACCCAGTTTACTGACAAGGTGAATGAGCAGTCTTTGTGCCAAAGGCTGAGGTGAAGGGGAACGAAAAGTGTACAAAGAGTAAGGAAGCAAAAAGGTAAGTAAGAGGGGAGGGACAGGTCTGAAGCAAGCATGCCTTCTGGCTGAACTAGTGTGGCTAGGTCTGAAAAGTGCTTTTTGGCTGTTTCAGTAGCAGGTTCTCTCTGCATGTGCTTCCTACAGGCGAGGAATTGCAGCCTAGTGCCCCAGGTTGGGCATCTGCTGAGCAGCTATGAATGCAGGAGATGAGCAATAACTTTGCACTTCTCCATGCAGAGAGTCCCTTTCTGACCTTTTCTTGGTAATCTGTGCCTTTTTGCACAATCACTGAGATTTGTTTATTGATGGAGAGTTTTGATATTTTCAAGAATATAGTAACATGGATTTTAATAAAAAGAATGTTTTCCTGTGCTGGTTCTCTGCATTCATTCTCAATTACTGCTGTGAAGGCAAGCAAGAACATGCTTAGAATTTCTTTTATTTAGTGAAAGTTGAGGTGCAAAGTGGAAATAACTTCTTAAAAATTTCCTTTGGCTTTGTATTGAAAAGAGTAGACTTTGGCATTTTCTGTGTGTGGATGCTACAGAAAAGTAATGGTAATAATCTCTGCTGAAAACTAGCTCAGATTTGGTCCAGAGCACATGTGAACATACTGTCTCTCAGCACTTAAATTAGTGCTCATATGCTCTTTTTATGACAGGCAAATTTGTAAATATTGGTAGTCTATTATGAAACAGTTTCAGGGAAAAAAGACAGGCTGGTGTAAGTTTCTTGCTGTTTCACTGGCAGAAATAACTAAACATTAGTTTTCATTTTTTCATAGTTATATTTTTACAGAATTGCTTGTGACAGTGCTTAACCTTTAAAAATGTTTAATGTTTTCTGCTTTATTTGATATAAGCTTCACATTAATGTAGAACAATGAGTATTTGGTTTTGCTTTTGCAATGTCCCTTAAACATTATATTTGAAACTAGTCTTGATTAGTGTTATAGCAATGGTTATAGTACACAAACTGCACAGCACTCTAGCTAAGCTTAGGAAAATTACTCAATATAAAGATCTTATAATCTTCAATGGTTTTTAAAAAACAACATAGATGTGAGTGACTTGATGTTGATGCCACATATAAAAACCAAGATGAAGTTTAATAAACCCTCAACAACTGAGCATGTTGTTACCCTCAAGCATGACTACTTAACCATGCAAAACTGACATGAAAAGCCTCCAGACTGGAATGATGATGTGCAGCCATTCTGGTCCAGGTTAATATATTTGTCTGGGTGCAGTGCTTGGTAGTAAGGCAGTGAACAGATTGCTGGTGGTAATCTGCAGATGAAGCATACAGACTTAATAATTTGCTATTTAAACGCATTTCAACACTGTGTGATGGAGGGAGTGAAACTTTCTTCTGATTTTACAGATTTGAAAATTGAAACAGAGAGCAAAAGTGAGTTGTATGCCAGGCATTGGGAAAAGAAAACCTGTCTCATAGCCCCAAAGCAGCAATTTCATCCAGGAGCTGCTGAGGAACAACTTCTTCATTTGTGGAGAAAAATGTTAATCACATTAGTAATTAGTTACAATTAAAAGTACATTTTTTTTTTCCTCCTTTCCACTTCTTTTTCACCCTTCTTTTGCTGGTCCCACATTATACTGTCCCAACTCTGTCCTGAGCTGCTTGGACCCTGACAATTTCATCTAATATCATTCATTTTTTCCTATCCTCCATCCTGTGTCTTGTTCTTCTTCTGGTCCAGTTAAAATAATGTCCTCCTCTGGGATCAGTTTGGAGACTTCGCAGTGCTGGTTCTTGTAACACTTGTTCTTTTTAAAGACCAAACCAAAACTCACAAAGGTCAAACAGGCCAGAAAGGAATCAGCAGAATATTCAGAGAACTCCTAAAAATTAATCACACTCAGTTATGTCTCATTCTTTTAGAATCTGCTTATTTACTGTTTTTATTCAGCCTTACTTTGGGCATAGATCCTTAGGCGCCCTCTTCCCATGTTCAATTCCAACTTAAGAAAGAAACCCTGTTCACTTGATTGTCTTGTGTGATGTTCTGGAGGCTTGCACTCTGTGCCACTAGTGTGGCATTTTCTGTTCTATTATATTTGAGTTGACAGGTGTGATTTAGAATATGCTAAAATTTTGAGGCACTAGCTAAGCTTTCAAAAGTAGAGCTTATAAGTATTTCATAACATCTTGATCTTCCAGAATTATTCTTAGCATCCTGTGGCACCCTTAGAGACTACTCCAGAGAAATATTTTCTTACAATTTGACTGCAGTTCCGTCCCCTTCAAATCAATAAAACAACTTTCTTCTAGAAAAGTTCTTCACTGATCTCTGCTACTGAGTCATACTATGTAGCAGTCAGTAGTAATTTTTAAACTAACACATCAGACTGACTATAATTCTGTCATAGTTTCCAACCTTCAGTTTTCCCAGGAATAGTCTCATTCCTGTCCAAATGAGTGTGTCTTATAGTACTGAAATCTTTGACATGCCAGGACACAGTAAAGCACAGGAGTCGAACTAAGAATATCACATAGCATACCAAATATAAAAAGAAATCGAGCTGTTCTATAAATGGATTTCTATGGGGAGAAAAAATATCAATATCTCCTTCATCCATAGGTTTTGTGGGAACAGTGATATATAATAAAGTATTTAAGAACACAGCATATGTCACAGTCTTTTAAGCATTTTAATATTATTATCTTCTCCACCCTCTATTTTCAGAACTTCCACACTTTGGAAGTTCTGAAAAAACAATTGACCCCTTATCAGAATCCTTTGTCTTTTATTCTATCTTGTTGTTGTTTAAACCCAGCCACGCACCTCATTCACTCACTCAACCCCTCCTTTCTTGCCCTCCCAGTGCTCCCGAAGGGATGGGGAGGAGAATCAAAAGAATGCAACTCCCACAGGTTGAGTTTAGTAACTAAGGTAGAACACAAATCACTACTGCTACCACCAATAATAATAATGATAAAGGAAATAACAAGGGAATAGAATACAGCACCTCACCACCCATCGACAGATAACTCACTCCACGTGCCCAACTGAGCACCGACTGATACGTCCTCCAACCCTTCCCAGAACGCTCGCCCTTCCAGGTAACTCTCCGTTACATCCTGGGCATGACGTGCTATGGTATGGAATACCTCTTTGGTCAGTTTGGGTCAGGTGTCCTGTCCCTGCTTCCTCCTGGCCTCCCCTCCTCCCTGGCAGAGCATGAGGCTCACAAAGTCCTTGGTCAGAGTAAACATCAGTATTATCAGTTCTGTTCCCAGGCTGAATCAAAACACAGTGCTGCATCAGCTACTAAGAAGGAGAAAAAATGACTGCTACTGCTGAGCCCAGGACACTTTTCAGTTGGAAGCTTAGTACTTAGGCAGGTCTTACGACTTCTTATGACATTTTGATGAGTAAAATCAGAGGCAAACCTACCCATAATTTCTGTGGATTTGGATTCCTAAAGATAGTGAAATGCTTTCAAATGTTATCCTAAGTGGAACAATAATGATAATGATATGATAATGATGTAACACTGAAATAAGGACTAAAACCCAACTCTGCTGGGGACATATGTTTTTCAAAGCAAACTTCTTGGGCTGCTTCAGTGCTCTGCTTTATTCCTAATCTTGCAAAATCTTAATTCACATATAATGAAGCTTGCCTATATGAGCACCCTTCATTTGTGTTCTCGGCTAATAACTGTAAGCACCCTTTTCTCCCTTAAGCCTCATTTCAAAGAATTCCTTCATAAAATATATACTGATATTTACAGTGTTAATAACTCTTGGTTATTCTTGTTGTTTGTGTTGTGGGATAAAGGTATATGGGTATTGTTCCCTTTTTCTACTCTTAAATCTTAATTTTGGGGTCTTCTTTTCACTATTGACTATTTAGCATGTACAAGGGCCAATAAATAATTGAAATCTGTAAAAGTGAGTTGGCCAGTATGAACAACAGGGTCAGTTGAAGGCTTTATAGCACTATATTAAAACTGAATCATCTTACATGAAGATTGAAGCCTGATGTAACCCTAACTCTTGCTGTGGGAAGATGAACAAGGATATGAGCCACCTGGAGCTTGTTTTGCTTCTACTGCTGGGAATGGGGGAGGAAGGGAAAATAGTTACTTTACCTAGGAGTAGCCAGTTAGATTCTGGTGTGGCTGCTGTTCCATATGGAAGTGAACTACCTAGTTTCAGAAGTGCAGATACATAGGAACTCCCTCTAGACTAAAATGACTGGTGGACAACTTAAAAAGCTTTAAGGTAACTCTGCAGCATATTACATGATCTTGCTGATTTGAATTTCAAGTACTTTTCTTTCCTGTTTCTGCTGCTATTTAAATAAAAAATACAGTAATTTATACTTGATCTTTTTAACATTGATACATTTTGGTAATGTCAAATGCTCACAGAAAATTTAAATACGTAACTAAAGCTTTTAACATGCTCACCTCCTCACCATTATAAACATCTGACCCAACTATTTTTGTTAGAAAACAGGTACAAACGTTTAAGACAGTGAAAATGCAGACTAATTTGCAGAACTGGGTCTTGCATCACAAAGATAACTTTTTAAAAGTATTGGTTAAATGGTAGCAGATTTCACTTATATGATTTTCTGCTCTAGGGAGAATAGAAACGTTCCTATTGGCAACTTGATTTGCAATTTTTAAACTACATTTTATATAATCTTTCCCCACATGATTACTGCTTATATTTTGAAAAGCAATGTACAAAAGGTCATTTAACTCAATAATATCAATTTAATTTTGTATGAACTGTAAATAGAATGTTAATGCTACTTTGAACGTGTTCATTAGTATAGATTCAGATAAAATTGGCTTTCTTACTATTCCTATCTTCAAATTCTCAAAACTAAATCTCATGAAACACAGAGTTGTTAAAAGGCAGGACAGATACATACTGTGAGGTGGTTATGTTCAAATCTTTGGATAGGCCTATCTTGAAAAAAGGGCAATGAAAGTGAACTGTCTTTCATTTCAGTGGTCATTTCCTGTTGTCCTTTATTTCTGAAATGTAGCTGAGAGGGGAACTACTTAAACCCTTGAACATATCCTATTTTTAGGGTCATTCTAGACAATTTATTACATTATTATTAGGATTTATGCTGCTACAGAACCAGCAACAGTGATGCAGTATAAGCACAGGGAGTTGTCTGGGTCACTAGACCACGTGGGGTATCAAAAATATCTGGTACAGACAGTATGTAGTCCTTAAACCATCCAAGGGCAACTGCTGCTGTTGCTGCAGTGTGTGGGAAGGTGGATAATGCTTCCTCCAATTGCCACGGTAGCGTGCTTCAGCTCTCCAGAGCTTTCCTGTTATTCACCATCGTGCTTCCACCCTTTTCCAAGGCAGAATTAGCCTACTTTAATCTCCTCTTTGAGGAGGGTTCTTGTTCTGGGCACACAATTATGGAAAAACACTAATAAAAAATCTCTAAGGAATTGCAGTGTGAATGCCTGGAAGAATTCAATGTGAGACATGGCTAGTGATTAGAAATGTCATTAGAAATGGCACAGGCTGTGAGATTTCTCCATCTCCCAGCTTCCTTTTTCATGAGCACAGGAAGGTTCACACCAGCATTCACACAGTTGTGTCTTAAGGTATCTGTCCTCCTGTCAGAAGGATTTCACTTCTCTCAGCAACCTCACCCCCACCCGCTCTTTTTTTCTTCCTTTTTGAGGGATGTAGACTGGGACAACAATATTTGAAGCAAACTAGATATTTTATGTATATTTATATATATTTTAGAGAATAAATTATGATATGAGATGAAATGAAGATTACCATAATTGCACAATAGTTACGTTCTACATGCCT
Organism: Agapornis roseicollis; assembly: GCA_002631895.1. Taxonomy (NCBI): domain Eukaryota; kingdom Metazoa; phylum Chordata; class Aves; order Psittaciformes; family Psittacidae; genus Agapornis; species Agapornis roseicollis. The sequence goes on along the minus strand of NDXB01001668.1, from coordinate 44,488 downwards.
ATCCAGGAGGCATATCACTGAGTAACACTGGTTAGTATTGTGATGTGGGTAATATGATCAATATCTTGGTCCTTTTCACATTTTGTTATTTCAGTAGTTTTTGGGCAAGATTCCTTAGTTTGTGAAGATATATATACGTACATATTTTTTTTTTTCCACTTGATTGTACTTCTTTCCTTGTATGTGAATGAACTAGTGAGATTTTTGGAACACATTATGGGTGTAGAATTTTTTTATAATTAGGATTAAATATGAAGATGTTCTCTTTCCTGTACTTACCTAGATGGACTCACTGGGAACTGGAGCAGGTGAATGACTGAATGTTAGACCTCTGTTTGTTCTTAAAAGGCATAACCATAAAGTATGTAACTCTTGCCTTTATAAATTTCCTGCTAATTATAGGAGTACTGAGATTGTGCAAAACAGCAGACTCATCATCAGCTTTTTGTATCAGGTAAGAAAATGTTAATTTGTTAGATTTTTGTAATCACACATAATCAGATATCTTTGCTACAAATAAAAGCTTTTTAATTAAGCATATGTCAGAAACAAAGCTTTGGAAATGGGGTAGTCTAGTGCAGCTGCTTTGAAGTGTCATAATTAAAAACCAAGAGATTAACTTCATACCTTTAAATAAAGGGGCATTTTTATCACCAGAGGGCACTATCCTTCCAGGCTAAAATTAACCTATTGTTAAATGGCTTTACATATAGGGAGGTTTTTTAATCTAAGAAAAAGAATTTGAAGCAACAGTTTTTATTTTTTCTTTCTTACATATTAATTTAAATTAATACATTCTGATCATCATCTTTTTTCCCTTGTCATATTTACGTAGGAAGAATATCCATGTGGGTGTTAGACTAATTTTCAGCAACCCCAATTTGTGGAAAATACAAAAGATAAATGTTTTGTATTGGCAGATACCTCTTTGATGCAGTTCCGCTGCTATTCCAATAATGGACCTATAACAAAAACCCTGGAGATTATTTCTTCCTGTTTCCCTCCAGAGGAATTCTTTAGGCTACTGGTCTGTTCTCCTTCACTCCCACCAATCACTGTTTCAGTAGCAGATAGCAGAGCTGGCTTTCAGGCCATGCTGACCACACCCCAGCATGAAGCATTCCTCTTTGCTGATGGCTTCTGCTGGGATTTGTCCCTTGCTGACTGCTTTGCTCCATTGACTAGTTCTGACACTGCAAGGACTCCAGCTGCTATTTGCTCTCCTCTCAGGGAGGTTTAGAGACAGTATGCCAGAAAATAGAAGTTACATTTGATACAGTATTGGCTACACAGTAGCAATAGGTCCAGTAGCATGAATCCAAGGTGTTGCTCCCTTATAGTATGCAATGATATTTTGGCTTTTTGTATGTAGTATTATGCACTGGAAGCAATTGTTCATGCCATGAATATATATGACATATCTTTAAATGCTATATTTGTACATTTCCATATCTTCATGTCATTCTCTTATTAACCAGAGACCTTAATTAGCCTCTTGAGCTACAGATGTCTTCCTTGCTTGTGACTTCACAAGCTGTGCATCAGTCCCTTTCAAATTCTGTTAATTCACTTGCTTGGCTGTGACAATAAGACATCACATCTCTTGGATTTGCCTGCCTTGCATAAACTATGTTACACACTGGGCTTGATTTTCCTTCTCAAATATTACAAAGGTGATGATCTTGAACTGAAGACATTAAAACTTGCCTCATTCCTAGTGATGATGAACACCTACAACTCTTACTTGTAACAAGATACTTGGAACTGTCAAGTTATCAGTCGAAACTTGTGATTAACAGAAAGGGTGACAAGAGTGTAAATGATTCAATGTTCTTAATTGCTTTCCACTTCACTGCTGTGTGAAATTCCAGGTAGGGATGATAAACACTTCAAATGACTAAGAGATCCCAGCTCTCCAACACTATTATTTTGTGTTTCATCCCTAGCAGCAGGCTATATACAAAGCACAGGAAGGCAGGCTTTGTGTAGTGTGATGGGAGATTCCTCCAGGGAGGTGTCACCTATGCCATTGTTTCTTTGGTTTCCAGTCCCACTGTGTTTACTGTAGATCAGGATATTGATAGCTTCAAAACAGGGTCAATGAATGCTGCTGTTGGAGCTTTCTGTAACTGCGGGCCATTGCCTGGGTGACTGCACCACAAAGACAGTAAGAAAATGTGTTATCTTGGTTGACTAGAAATACAATTTTTCATTTAAGGGAAAAGAAGGATTTATTATGTGGAAGGGAACTCTTATAAAGAGGGAATCACCTGAAAGGTAAAATCCTTCATGAAATAAAAGATTAGAAAAATTAAATGTAATTAACCTGTGCTGCCCCATGGAAGTTCCCATGGTGTTGATGGGTGTGCCTCTTAGTAAAGCAGACCAGGTAAACCTACATTTCCTTTCTACTATGACTTTCAGGTCCAGGCATGCAATTTTTGCTGGTGGGTTTCTGTAACTGGCCCCTTTCCCTTGATTTGCTTCTGAGTGGTCAGAGTAATAGCTCTGGTTCCCGCTGCTAGAGCTGCCATGAGCCACCATGTATAGTGACAGGGAACTACTTGCATGTGATTTGTTTTTCCATAGGAGTTTTGCAAGCGGAAAGATTAAAATAACAAATCCTTAGACACACACAGTCTTATCTAAATTTGGCTATTCTTTGCAAGATTAGGCATGTCCTTGCTTCCCAGCTGCAATCTGCTTCTCTGCAGACTCTTTTTTTCCCATGCTGTGACTTTTCAACTGTTTCCAAGTCCTGTTTAAAATTTCTGCATAAGATTTCCTGTTGAGGAGTTTTTCTCCATGCCTTTAGTCTCCTTGAAGAAGAAGCTGCAGGGAATCGTCAAAGAACATATAACCTCAATTTGCTGCCCTCTTCATCTAGTGACTTTTTGCTCCAGCTCTCCAAAAGTAACTCAAGCTGATGCAACTCCTTGGTTAACTCTTACCTGGTTATTGCAGTCACCAAACAAGTGGAGCTGCAACATTTGCTGAAAAAAAGATTAAGCCTACATTTGTCCTACCCTGCCAGAATAGCAAAACCAGGAGGCTGTTTTTCTGAGTATTTCAAGCTATGAAATGACTCTAGGGATTCTTACAATCTATATTGCCTGCACAAATGCCAAAATTATGGTAAAAGTTTTATTTCAGAAAAGCTTTAAAGGATCTTTAATAGGCCTTAACATCTATTTAGTTTTGCTATGAATGAATACAGCCATATAACTAATTTCATTTGGAGAGAGCAGAGCAGAGACAACTATAATGACATCTGAAATCCGCACTCAGTATCTGAAGCCCTTTTAAACAACATCAAGTACAGATATTACAGTACCTTGCGTAAAACCACACTCAGTTTCTGAAGCCCTTCTAAAGAACATCAAGTACAGATATTGCAGTACCTTGCATAATACTTTAAAGTATTAATGTCCCCAAAACACAGCAGTTAATGGTATTTTCTTCAGTGAGGATGACATCTTTCTCTGAAAACTATCTTGTCGTTGGCACTGTGGGTGTTTAGGGTTTGAGAACATATACTCTCTAATGTGTAGTAGTAGAACTTGCAAGATCTTAGCAAACTGAAAAGAGAACATTGTGTCTTTTAAACCCCCAAAATCAAACAAACCCCACTCTTGTATAAAGGCATTCTTGAATTCTGGCATAAATATGCAGCTAGTTGATCACTTTTCAGTACAGTTGTCTTCACATCATTTGAAGCATTTGTCACTGATGTCTGTAACAAGTAACAAGTATTTGGTGAAAATCCTTTCAGTGTTTAAATGTCACATTGAGGTGGGCAGACTTTAGAAGGAGAGTTCAATACTCAAAGAGAAAGTGAATTCATTAAGTAGTATCCTTACATCAGCAGTATTGAAGCCTGCTTGCAGTTTTGGTGTTTAGCAACTGATTTGTGTTTAACAAGTGTTTTATATTTAATGGCTCAACAGCAAAATTTCAGCTCACCACATGTGAGTTCTTGGAGTGACCTGCCTTGAGTATGCCACAAAGTTGTTAAGGATTTGATCTTTTACTTAATGATGTAAGCTTTCTTCCACCACTGTGTTTCCCCATGGCGATTAGATATTGCTGGTATATAACCCATCCAAGTTAAAAATAGCTGAGTCTGAAACTGTGCAGCTTTCAGTATTGTTTATAGATGCCCATCCTAGCTTGAGGTAACTTGAGTATTTGTCGAAATCTTGCTGCAGCAGCACAATGCTTACCGTAAGTACTTTTCTCAGAGGAAGGATAATTTATCCTCTGCAGAGCATTATGTGGTCGTGCCTGGGCAGATTCTCATGCTAAGGTTTTCTCTTTTCTCATTTCAAGCTTCAACCACATTGTAGTTTGTCTGCAGCATAGTTATAGCCCTTTGAACTGAATTTTTAGTAAACCCAAACCAGAATACTAGAAATGTAGAATTTTGAGTGATAGTCAAAAAGCAGCAACTGAGGGATTATTTGCAATAAGTAGAGGCTGGAGGAACCTTCTCTGGTTTTACAGAAGGCAGCTGTTCTCTTTCTGATGGGCCTCTAATTGGGATAGCTACTCTGTGTGTGAAAGACATAATGTAAAGCAAAACTCTGTGTAATCTAGCTTCATTAGGCAAATGTTTGGCTAAAATGTGACTGGGTTGTTTTTTTTTTTGCCAACCTGACAGTTTACTTTATGCAACCCTAGGGAAGATGGCTTGGGTCAGAATTTCAGAGTGAAGTTAACAGTTAAAGCTATGGAAGCTGAAAAACAAGCAAAAAAGCAGAAAAATATTGTGTCCTGCTGCTAGTGCAGAGCTCTAGCTTGCAATCCACCCACCTTCTGGATTAGCCTTCAGATCTCATGCTCTCTGAGAGTTACTCTCTTCTGTGCATATTCTCGTTTATGTAACAAGTATTAGACGCAACCTGCGCAGGTGCATGATCAACAACTGAACTGGGTTTGTCGCACTTCTGAAGAACAGGTTCATGTGCAAATGTGCACACTATTCCTACATCTGTCTCTCTGGTTACTGTATTGTTCTTGTGTTCTGGGCAGCCTGTGCTTATGAGGTAAGCACTGCAAGGGTTGATTTAAGGTCTGAATAATAGTTCTGGTGTTCTTACAGGGCATGTTTTTGTGATTTGTGTGGGTCAACATGGTGTTAATTACTGCTTATTTAACAGGTTAGGTGAAAGAAAGACTAGATTGACACCAGTTGTTCAGAACACCGTTGGTAAATTTTAGATGGATGCAGAGTATCAATAGTTACACTTAGATCTTCAGCTCTCATGGGATGGATCTGGAAATGAAATAAAATCCTAAATACCTCGTGAAAGCAGACACAGTTATGGATGTGCTCTCTAATACAGGCATTCAAGTATACAGGGCTCTGATTCTTCCCTGCCTCTTGCCCATTCAGTTATTCACATCTGTATAGGGAAAGAGTATCTAGTAGTATTGAGTGGCATCTAAATGATTACAGCTTGTGAGACTTCGGAGGGTTGAGTTTGTGGTACGTATATGGAACCAAAAATTTTGGAATAATATTTCTATGACTCATCCTTTCACCTGCACAGCTGTCAGGATACAACATGTATTTCTTTACCACCTCTAAAATTAGAAAACAATATGTGCTGAATGTCAAAAGTTTGAAGTGCTCAGAGCGAGATTCGCAGTTCCTTAGCTTTGGCATGCTACCTCTAGTCTAAGGGCTTGCTACACAATGGATCTCATCCTCTACTGAATTGTTTTGAATAAAAAAGTTTTGTCTGCACTCTGCAGTTCCCTCATAGCATAGTAATTGATGCTATAGTGTGTTGTTTGGAAGCAACTGTTAACTCCATCTTGTGATTTATTTTTGCATACTAATGTTTGCCTGCACTGCGTAATATTGGCAGGCCTCCATTTGCTCTCCTAGTTTTTTACCTGTGTGTCTGTAACTGCTCTACAGTTACACAGGTAGAACATTTGCTCCCTGCTTTTAAATCCTGGGGAGCAGTGAGGTGAGGTTCCTTCATTTTTTCAGGCTCTAACAATCTATATGGTTACAGTGATTTTGTTTTCTAGTCTTCTTTCTAGCCTGCATCCAACTGGTGCAACAAAAAGAAATGATCCCCAGAGGATGGAGTTGGAAGGGGAAACAGTTCCCTAAAAAACAGACATCTCATTGTAGTGAGGATGCTACTGTTGTTGATGAGGATGGTGAAAGTGCCATGTCTTCAGTATGTGTGTGGTACTATGTTAGAAATCATGAATGTAAAATCATATTGCAGTAAAACTAGCCATACAATTTTTGGGGGAGCTGGAATAGTGAAGAGTTCAAACTCTGCTGATGAGGAATTAGTACAGTTTTAGTGCAAGGCTCTAGTAATTGACTGCTTCACCTTTGACACTGCGTGTGCTCAAAATAAGGAAGACATGATTTTGGATTAAGATTACCTAGTAGCCAGGTAGCAGCCAGAACCATAACCTCTTGTCCATATCATAGCCCCACAAGGTTGCCAGCAGTCTCACAGAGGGACCAGTAAGCAGCATGGCACTGGCTTCTGTTGTCAGTCAGGCCTATAGTGAACAAGCACCCACCTTCAGTTTTCCTCCTGGAGCCAGAGTCACACTGGATAACCTCCTAGCATGCAAGGCACCTTTGATGCTGGCTTCCCCCTTTCCTCCCAGCAAGCCCTCCCTGGCTGTACATTGTGTTCAGAAGCTGTGCTGGCACTAATTGAAGGAAATCTTATAATAGAAATGTGTTTGTTGAGGGCATGTCATTCTATAGTTCTGTCATAAAATATGTAGTACGTAATGCATTTTAATTAAGCCGGAAATTAATTCAATTAATCAGTACAACTCCACCCTCTCTCTCTTCCCTAATATCCTATGCTCCAACAATAAGGAAACTGCAGATAGGAAAATTGCACGTTGTTAACAAGATACTAACACTGTTAACCTTTAGTTTGCTAGGCACTTTCTGAAAAGCAGGATTTATTGAACAGGGGCCCCTGACTGTTAAAGAATGAGATTCTTGAACTCATAAAGTGCTTGAGCTGGCCCTAACTGTTCAAGACTGGGGTGCTTTCTCTTTCATATTACAGAAGCTGGCTACCTCCTGCAGAGTGTCAGTGGAGGAACACTTTGGCAACCACCAGCTGACCTCAGTCTTGCTCATTCACTTGAGCGAGTCATGTACAATGCTTTCTCCTTGCTGGTCCTGGTCTCAGCATATCACAGATGGCCAATATGTTAATATATTACATCCATTCACTTGGATTTTGTGGGTAGGCACTTTCTTCACTTTGCTGACTGAAGACATGTGCCAGGGATGTGTCCTCCAGTATTAATGGATCTGCATGCAATTAATTAGTTGTTTGCTTGTTTTCAGCATCCATGTCGCTCCTGATAGCACTGTAAATAAATATCTTGGGCATGCACTCTTTAAAGCTGTGGCCACAGACCCATTAACGTGAAATGGAGTTTAAAAGAGCAGCCATCCAACATGTCCAAGCTACCCACTTACTAAGGTGTGTGAACTGGCAAGTTTTTCTCATTGTGGATGCTGGTAAGTCCAGGTGTTCAAAGAAATTGCCCATTTCAGTTATTTCAGTAATATTTCATATGGGTTAAAATACAGTATTTTGAGAATCAAGAAAAGAAATAATTCAATGAACCTCTCAAGTGCCACATATCTCAAGATACAAGATGGTTTCTTAAGGCTGAGAGACAGGAGGCAAGGCCAGAGATACAAGAGGACTGTCTGAGATGGATGAAGTAATATGGAAGATATTTTTTCTGTGAACATGGAGACAAGAAATAACCCCCAGTGACAGGGAATTGACTGGAGATGGTAAGGAACACTGAGGCAGATGCTGAGGATGACAAGCAGATCTTATTCCTAGAAGACATATTCTGTGGAAACTGCCTTTCCAGTGAATGAAAATTAACTTTTGTTGGCACACAGACTTGCAAAAACATCCCATTCTGAATCCCCGTGCCTCATGGCCTGAACCTTGAATTTTTTGTGCATTTTTTTCTTAAGATAAGTCACTTCACAGCCTCTTATGTATCTCTCCTGTATAAAGTTGCATAAGGCAGTTTATTACCATTATAACCACTTTACAGACAATCGTTCTGCCTCAGTTGGCTTTCTGGTAAAACCTTTAGATACATGCTTTGATAAAGGCTTTTTGCCACCCATAGCTGTGGAAGAATAATAAAGGCCATACGGGATGTTTGAGATCTGGCACAAAAACCAACAGGCCTCCCAAGTCTTGTGTCTTTGTCTTACTGGCTGCACTTTGTGATGCATGAAGGGAGTGCTATAAGACTGAGGCATGTCTGTCTGACCTTCTGAGTGGTCTTGGTGCTGAAGGGATACTTAGATGTCACAGAAACACCACAGCTCTTCCTGCAACTGACTTTAGCAGCATAATTATTACTCATTATTTCTTATGTTCCCACACATCTGTGACTTCCTATCCAGCTTGCTTGGAGCTGTGAGACAAGAGAAGCACTAAGTCACAAGCTGCAGCAGGATTGTATTGTAGGTGCCTGGGTCAATAAAAGCTGATTACACGTTTGTCTCCCTGTGCGCAAAAGCAGAGCCAAACTGACTGAAAGATGGAGATGGCTTTCTGTGGGGCAATTCCCATGCCTTTTCTCTATTCCTTGTTTAGAGGTATTGGGCTTTTCCTGTATGAGAAGTGTGATCTTTGCCTTGGATGCCCTGAACTCAAGTCTATGGTTTCTTAAGGCTGAGAGACAGGAGGCAAGGCCAGAGATACAAGTTATGACTTCCTCATCTTTGGATTGAGTTAGACTGCAGGGTTTCTATTTGAACTACACAGTGGAAACACTATACAACTTTCTCCACCTGACATGTTTTTAACTTAGTTATGGCTAATCACAGAAATAGCTGGGTAGGTTTTCTGGTGGGTTCATTTAGGTGTTTGTTCTTATGTATTTCCTTTTTTTTTTTTTTTT
>NDXB01001668.1:10667-35474 GCA_002631895.1 Agapornis roseicollis | reverse complement strand
GTGGGTTTTTTTGGTTTTTTTTTTTTTTTTTTTTCTTTTTTTTTTTTTTTTTCTGGAGGAAAGCAGTCACTTTTCTGATAAAGAGGCCATTTAATAAATGGGTTAATGGTTAATGAGTTCTGACTCACACTAGGTAAGAGATAAGGATTATAAATGAAGCATACCCCTCCCCCCCTACTTTAATAGCTTTTAATAGAACTCCACAATCATTCAGTAAGTTGTATTACAAGGCAGACAAGCTTTTTTAGCTCTGTATGATTTTTAGTGACTGAGCAATTTATTTTGTTTTATCAACCTAGACAAACATCAAACAGCAATAAAGCATTAATTCAGTGTTAAATTTAAACATGGCAGATATATGTACAGCTTCAGTGATCAAAGAAGCCCATGGGAGTGACAGGTCAATTAGCCTGTTTTCAAGATTGGTGGATATCATACACAGTGTGCCGAAGTATTATATAGTATTGAACCACAAAGTCAAAAGGTGAGCAAGGGACAGTATCTGAACCTTGCTTAAAACTCTTCTTACATATTTTTCCCTGATTTTATCTAAAGATTGTAAAAAGCTGGAAGCTGAAACAGAAAAACAGCTTTTTAAAGGTGTTGGCTCTGAATGTTGCAGTAATTGCAAATACTCAAATCTGAATAATTTACTGGCTATTATATTTTCACGTTTTCACCTTCACTATTTTAAACTATCCTGACTTCATTAGTCCTTGGGCTGGCTTGGTGTTAGGATAATGTTGAACAGTTTTGGGCATATTTGAGAATGCTCACAACTACTTATGACCTTCACGCCATACACATGTGATTCTGTATCTCTATATGGGCATTGGGAATAGGCACTTTATAAATATCTCCATCTGCTAACTGATAATTGCCTTCAAAAGGACTCCAATGAATTTTTCTACTTTCTGTATAAAAATAATATGAAAGAATAGGAGCAGATCAAAGACTCCTTCCAGTGTCCATCTTTTTGACCAAGTGTAGTCATATGGTCTTTAAAGGAATACATGCACAGGTAGAAAACCCTACTCCTGGGACTACTTCATATGTCCTCAGGTAAACCTGAAAGTTCACAAGGACCAATCTTCCCCATTGTGATTTATCATTGCAGCTCTTGATGACATGTTTGGGGGATAACCTAGAAAATCAAAACGAAAAATACAGAAGCAAAATGTTTGGTCTTGCCCATTCCTTTTTATAATTCTTATCCAAATAAAAAGAAAATACACTTTGAAGCCAGCATTTGGGGTGTTCTGATCATGTCAGATGCAAGCCAAACCACCAGATGCCTCAGAAGATATGTTTATTGTCAGACACTCAAGTGAACCATAAAACTAGATTAGTAAAGAATAAAACCCAAATAAAGATACAGCAAAGGGCACTAGTGGCAAGTCTCATGTGGGTCAGGCATATGGCTGAGATGGTGAACAAAACTTCCAGCTCAGGACTGAGCACATCAGTCCCTGCTTTGTCTGTGTGAAGTCTGGTGCCTGGGGAAAATGTTGAAGCTGACTTAAACTGAGGTCTTTGCTTTGGGTCTGAAAGAGAGCAAATGTGCACATACTACTGCCTGAAGCTGGTAAGTGTTTTAGGAAACTGCTTTTTACCGCTTTCCAGCAGAAATGCAATACCTGATTGTAAGAGTGTGTATGGATTCAGCACATACTAATGCACCAAATGTCGATACAAAATTGTTTGTTTGGGACGTATGCCATGAAGGAACTTAATTATACAGACAGCATAATTATGCAGCTGTTACAGATATGCCTGTAAAACACAACTTACAACAGAAAACTTCAAATACACACTGCAGTTCTTTTTCTCTTTATACCTTCTCAATGGAAGGCAGTATGGATTAATCTTGCATTTTTAAATGTTGGAGAAGGCATTTGTCTCTTTTATTTGTCCATTTCTTTGGCTTGTGTGTTTACTTATTTAGCTGATTTTGGTGGAAAGGAGACATCCACAGTGGCAGATAAAACCTTTATTAAAGTATATTTCCACAGCATGGTGCACTGGGGCCTTAAGCAAAAGTGATAAATGTTAAGTACCAGTTTGCAGTATAAGTTTTATAGCCTCTACTTCCTTTCCAATGCGGACTGCCTGCAGTCAGACAAGGCTCAGGCACCAGTATTAAGCAGTGATAATCTGAGTTTCCTGAAGCAAAAACCATGGTTTCTTGTAATTTAGGCTCTTGCAAGCTAAGGAAAAATGTTTGTTAGCTGTAAGAGTAAAAAGTGCTTTTCCCATTTGTAGGTCTGATTCTGAGAGGTGTCCTGGGTTCAGCAGTAGCAGTCATTTTTCTCCTTCTTAGTAGCTGGTGCAGTGCTGTGGTTTTGACTTTCAGCCTGGGAACAGTGCTGATAACACCGATGTTTTCAGTTTTTGCTAGGTAATGTTTACTCCAACCAAGGACTTTCTGAGTCTCATACTCTGCCAGGGAAGAGGGGAAGCTGGGAGGAAGCAGAGACAGGACACCTGACCCAAACTAGCCAAAGGGGTATTCCATACCACAGCACGTCATGCCCAGTATATAAACTGGGGGAGTTACCTGGAAGGGAGATCACCGCTTGGTCGGGCTGGGTGTTGGTTGGAGGGTGATGAGCAGTTGTATTCTCTTCCCTTCTTATTTTGCTTATCATTATTATTATTGGTGGTAAAAGTAGTGGTTTGTGTTATACCTTAATTACTGGACTGTTCTTATCTCAACCCATGGGAGTTACATTCCTTCGATTCTCCTCTCCATCCCTCTGGGAGCTGGGGGAGGAGGGTTTGGGGGGGGTGGGATGGGTGGGGGAGGAGTGAGCGAGAGGCTGCATGGTTCTGAGTTACTGGCTGGGCTTAAACTATGACAGAAGCCATTCAGCTATGGGTCTGAGACTCTTTCCACTCAGGGTAGTAGTAAAATACTCTTTTCTGATACAGCTTCCGTCTGTTCTAGAAAGGTGTGCAGTGGACATGTGTATCAGCTTTAACAGTGAACCACATGTCATAATAAAATTGAAGCCAGGAATGTGCTTAAGAATTGAAGGCAGGATGTATTAAGGTGGTAGGGTGCATTCCTAATATAACAGGGATATTTCTGTAATTCAGCTACTCCATTAAAAACAGGGATGATTTGATCCCAATGGACTGGTTGCTGTTCAGAAAAAAAAAACCAAAAAGCCAGCAGGGAGGACGGCGGGCTAGAGGATGACAATTTCTGATCCTCTGGTAGTGATTGGCACTAGTGTTTAAAAAGATATTACTGAAGACAATTGATCTACACTGTGTCCCAATGGAATCACCAGTGAATAAGTGAAACCAGCACTTTGGTGGACTTGGCAGTGCTAGGTTTACTGTTGGACTTGATGATCTTTTCCAACCTAAATGGTTCTATGATTTCATGCTCTGAGGGCAACCAACACTTGATCAGACTGCCTAGGAGAATGCAGTATTTAATTGTTATGCTGAAGGGACAAATGCAAGGAGAAGAAACAATTAGATAAAAAAGAGGTTGAAATTCTGGTGAAGAGGCTCAGATATTTGCTATGCATAAAGATTCCAGCTGCTATTAATTTAGTTGAATTATCTTTTCATTGCAGATGTTTAGGGATGGGTTTTCTAAATTATAGAGAATAAAAGCATTTCTATTAGAAAAAAACAGCTGTCATCATAGGAAATACAATTGGTAGTGTGATAAAAGCTTTTGTTACTTAAATATTTGACAGTAACATGAAAAGTAGAAAATTTTCACAAAGACACTTAACTAAAGGGTGAACACAATGACAAAAATGAATGCATTTTGTTATATTGCCTCTGAACTGAAATGCTTAAGAACAAGTGATTGGGCTGAATGAATATTGTCTGGTGACATATTGATACTCAATCATGAGTTGCTCATTATCTGTGTTGCTACCACTAGTGATAACTAGTTAGTAATATGAAAGCTATAATGGGATAGTTTGGTTAATGTATGCAGCTCCTAACATTTTTATAAATCATTCTTGCAAACAGTTTAAAGCAGATAAGAGTAACGTGACAACACATAAGTTCATGATGGTTTTCTCTGTCAGTTATTGGCAATGTGACCTTCAGTAGTGGTCAAATGTCTGATGCATTTAAAACCTTTTTTGTTTGCTGTTTTGGCTGTATACATGATCTTAAAGAAAAGCAAAACCTACACTTAAAATTTATTATCCTTAAAAAAGCAGGTACAAATGGCAAGAAGAAATGTTAAGCTAGGGCTAAATCTGCAAGTATACTCAAGCTCATGCTAAATGAAACTACAGAACTCCTGGGGGCTAATTTGCTCTGGTCCAGGGTGATTTGGCTGTGTCTGAGACTGACCAAACTAGTTTATTTAGAGTTTGTTCAAAGATCTTGAGCTATACAGTTTAGTGTGAGATGTCCCTGCCCATGGCAGGGGGGTTGGAACTAGATGATCTTGGGGTCCTTTCCAACCCTAACTATTCTATGATTCTGTATGCTATCATGCAATATAGGTAAACCATTAGTTTAAGATTTATATTAGTTATTTTATTGCTATTTTTTATGAAAGCTCATAAATCCACAAGCAGGGATTATATTTAGAACTGCTCTGGATCATGTGTTTGTCAAGATTCATTTGCTGCTGTGTCCACTTTCCAAAGCAGATAAAAGTTGTATTGGAAAAAGATACTTTTATTATGTCCTGGGTTCATCAGTGTTTCAGGGAGAGGAAAAAGGTGGGGAGTGAGCTAGTGGGTGTGTGGTTCTGAGTTGCCGGCTGGGCTTAAACCACAACATAATTGTAATCTAAACTAGCATGATACATGTTTTTACAATAGTAGAACTGCCTTTACCATTTAATATAAAGCTATGAAAAAATCAGAAAGAAAGGTCTGGCAGAAACTTCACTTTCAATATGCTCCACCATACAGGAAAGGCTGAGAGGAGAAGGTTCAATCCTCAAGCTGTTGTGTCCTCAGTCCTGCAAACCTTTCAGAAGTGTTCAACATGTCACATTTATCATGTTAAACATGAGCCAGTGGAGCTTACACAAAGCTAGGTGAAGGGAATCAGATTGCAGGTATGAGCTCGCCATACTTGCAATACTTTTCACATGCCAGATTCTATGTGCAGTAGTAGGAGCTTCACAGAAAAACCATAGGGAGAACATACTGTTTCTACACGTGAGGATGCAGTGTGCTGCCAAGCTGAACAAGAGGCTTGTAACCAGACATAGTGTGTAACACATTCAACCATCTGTAAAGCTTCACATGCAACCATTTCCATATGAGGTTTGCTGTGCCATGTAGGCACATGAACTCTCTTAGGGCAAGACTGGAGTTTTCCAGATTTTCTGTATGGTACCATAGGTCAGCAGAGGAATAATGAGATCACTTAAGAGCAAAAGCTGGAAGAACTAACTTACCTCTTTAGGCACTCTCTATCTGGAAACTAAAATGCAAAACATCACCTAGGAAGACTGTATCTGTTCAGTTCACATGTGGTACAAAGAAATATTTTCTCAGTATACTCCAGAGAGGTGATCTAAACCTTCTGTTCAGAGCTGGTCACATTTTCTAAACAGCTTGTTTGTGTCTTCCTCACTGAAACTCCTTGTTAGGGGAAAAAAGAAAGGCTTTACAGGTAATTTTTAATTCCTTTTGCTTTTTTTTTTTTTTTAGTTCCTTACAAAATTAAATAGACAGAAAAATTCCAGAATCTTCACACTTTCTCTTTTTTCCTTTGTCTCTTTTACATCTGCAATTTTATAACTTTGACAATGTCAATGTACTAGAGTGTACGTGCTGAGGAAGCTGTGAAGTTACGTAACTGTTTTATCTATTTTCTTTCTTTTCTACTTGAAATTCTCCTAAAGGTAAAAAAAAAAATAAATTGAAAAACACAATGACAACAACAAAATACACTCCACTGGTGGAAAACAACCATCCAACTTGGAAATAGGAAAGTTCCAGCTTTTAAAAACTGAACCAGGATGCAAGTAAATTGAATGTTATAGTTTTATCACAATTTCTCATAATTAGTTAAGATAGTTGAATAAAAATTTTCTGGAGGAAACAAAGGGAAAGAAATGAATTAATTTCAACAGTTCCAGCCTTTGAGGAGCATGACTTTGAGCTCATGGTTCTGCTTTTCTCATTGAACTAGTGAAGAAATAAAATCCATGAAAAGTCACTTGATGGTATGTGCTGGTGTTTGGTATTCTGTGTGAGTCTTTGCACAGGCTAAAATCTACATTAAGTCCACAGTGATGTCAGAAATTTCCATTCAAAACACAGGAAAGAATTGAAATTGAATATGAATTAAATATGAAAAGTAGCAGGCTTTTATATATTTCAATCTGTTTAAGTTTCTTGTTTAAAACCAGCTTTGAGATGCTGGCTGCTGTTGTGCTTCAATCTGCTTCATGCTAGGCTTTAATAAGCAGGAGGCAAACCAAATCCCCAAAAGGAGATGCGGGAGTAGGCAGCTATAACCCAGACAGATATGGGGTAGGACTTATTCCTAACACAAGCACTAAAGAGTCTGTAACTTGTGGAACTTAATGGAGAGATTAATTATTATTATTATTATTATTATTATTATTATTAAAAGAAGAAAAGGGAAGTCAAACTACTTCTTGAGTGCCTTTTATCACCCAGCATTCAAACAAATTTATTATATAAGTAAAACAAAGAGGTTGGGTTTTTTTTGGTATTATGGCCTACTGCAGGTTGCTTAGACCTCTGTCTCCCACCAAGAGAAAGAAATATCTTTCTGATTCTCAAGAGTTACCAGCCAAGTTTATGAGATACAGTGACATTTTATTTCTCTTCAAAGGCTATGAGTAAAACTGAAAAAGGTCACATTGTGTTTTCAGCAGAAGTACCTTTGTTTCATAATTTAGGGTGAACAACAACTTCTAGCTCCATGCAGAAAGACATATATAAGGCAAAATGTTAATTTCAAGTGCACTAGAGTTTAGAAATTCAAAGTGCACGTTTGTCTTCAATAATTTTTATGTATTTTTAAATAATTCTACTTCTGTATGATTATTTTTCTGTCATTGAATCATTCCTAACATGTTTTTGATAAAATTAGAACAATTGACTATTGATCTCATGAAAAAACCTATGTAATTTACTGAAAAAGTACATACTATTTAGTTATTGGAACACTTTACATGACAAAACAAAACATGATTCTTTCCTGGGTGCATTTTGTAAATGTTGTGTTAAATAGGACTTTCTATAGTTCCACTGTACTGGCAGCAAAAGGATCAGCTGTGTGGAAGACCAGGTAAACAAATGGCAGACCTTGTTAAATTACCTTCTGTTATCTTGCTATAGTCATCATAGCCTTCAGTGAATATTTTTATTTGGAGAAACTTTATTTGCTACAATAGAATCTGTAAATCTAAAGTTATTTACTGATTTTTCCAATTTGTGGATCTAGTTACTCCTGATTTAGGGTATGACTTATAAAGACTTGAATGCAAGAGTGACTTTAGAAATACAAAACTATTACCTTGGATGAAGTTATTCATGTGCAGCGATTAAAATTTTTGGATGAGGAATAACATCATTAACTTTCATGATTGTTAATCAGTGCAAAACTGGGAGAAAACTACCACTGACTTCATCATGTACTTTGTTGTAGAAAAAAACAAACAGAAACGTCATTTATTACAAGATGACGTCATTTGCCGTAAGACACTTCTCTTTCCTCTTTGTTTTAGTAAGGTCATAATTCTGACCAAGTCTCCTGTAGATCTGAGATGTTTTAAGGATTAAATAGCTTTTTTTTTTTTTTTTTTTTTGTTATTTTTTTTTTTTTTTTGGTATCTATTGGCCAGTTTTGCTCATCAGATTTATGAATTCTAACTTCTAACAAACCTGATAAATTTTTTCTTANTTTGGTTTTTTTTAAGATTAAATTTTTTTTTTTTTTTTTTTTTTTTTTGTTATTTACTGATAACTTCATTTGTAATTGTTACAGCAAATGAGATGTTCAAGCTGATTCTTACTACATCTTGAGGGATTCAATTTAGGGCTTATACTGAGACTTCACATGTATGCTCTGAGAATGAGACAGCATATAAATACACTGCTTTGAGAATAACTCAGGTTCATAACAGTAGTTATGAGTGGATCCTATACATGCTTGGGGAACAGTTTGCTGGATACTGTTCATCCTTCCTGTGAAATCTCCACTCTCCTGCAGAATGCCCTGCAAATTCAAATCTTTGAATGATGCAGGTGAGAAATAGAAGGGAAAAGCAAAGAACAAAATATATTTGCTAGTGAGACTTAGAGAGAAGTGAGATCTTTCCAGATGGGAAAGGACATGGAGTAAATGATCCTTTCCAGAACTAAGAGAAACAGAAAAGGCTTTTTATTGCCTCATGGGCACTAGTGCAAAGCAACTGGCTTTCCTCCCACAGACTTAGTGATTTTTATGCTGGTCTGGTTTAAGTGAAGTTGGTTATCTACAGTACAGGAAAATGGCAAATGTAGTCCAATTTGTGGAAAGATTGGAACACACACTGAGAAAAGGATTTAGTTGCCTTCTGGTTGAAGCAGGAGCATGATGCAAATAACTTGCTCCTTCTCCTGGAACTCCATTTATTGGTAGGACAGGAAAAAAATGGGAAGGAATTCTCTCACTCTCTCCTTTTTTTTATGTCCTTTCTCTAGGTGTCTGGCTGATCTATTTGGTTCCTTCATTATGCACAGGCTGAAAGCTGAATGTACTTGTTCAGTTTCACTTATAACCGTACTTCACTGATGACTCCTGAAATCCCCACATTTTCACAAATATTATTTCTGTAGAGATAAACATATGTTGTTTGAGCTGCTTGACTTGGATAAAAACAATCACTTTTATACACTGAAGAAGAAAAGAGAATTTGAAGGATTGTTTGAAAATCTCTGTGAAAAAGGATTCTGCTACTGAGATGCCTTTAGCTGATGTGTGTGGCATGTCTTGTAGCCTGCTAGTTTAAAGAATAAGATCCTAGACAAGTTAGCTACTTTGGAAAAAAGATCTGCCTTTACAGCTGGCTAATTTTGCTCATTTATTTTCCTCTTCTCCCTCCATTTTTTTCCAGAATTTGTATTTTCATCATTTAATCTCTGTGCTTCAGACTTTTGATACATCATCATGAACTCTCTCCCCCCCCCCCAACCCCCCCATTTTTAAAGGAAAGCTTTGCTGTTTTAGGGCCAATTCTAGAACGTCTAAGATAATAACCAAGAGGATACAAAACAGTGCACTTCATATTCTTGTCCTAAATCTATTTTGCTGATTATAGCAGGAGACTATGGAGGCTGATTGCTGGAGAAGATCCTCAGTCTGAGGCATTGGTAAAGGCAATAATAATATATTTGTTCTGCTTTTATTTCTATAGCATATTTTTCCACCTCTTTCTTGTGGAGTAACCCATTCTTTTGTATTTGAAGTCTAGAACTTGTTCCTTTCTCTCACAATTAGACTGGGTTTGGGGAATGAGTAAGGAGGGGATGTTTGAAGGTTTTTAATTGTTTTAATAAAGAATGAGTAATTAATCATACATGTACATGCTGAAGATTTTGCCCAGAATATGAGGGGTATGTAGTTACCTTCTTTGTGAGAAGGAATTAAAATCAAATCCTCTTGAAAAGAGAGATTTCCCTTATATGGCTTTTTGTTCTCTGGATTGCACTGGACTACACAGAGGGATTTAGTGGTTGCAGAATGTAGTATTAGGGCATAGGGCAGCCAGGTTTCCAAGTACTGACAGTTGAGCAGGATAAAACTAGGCCTTGTACTTGGACAAGAAGCTTGGACAGTTTTATTTTCAGCACATTAGGGCATCCTTTCTCTAAATTCTTTCACAGCAGGTTAGATGAGTTTATTGACCTATTCATCAGTATACTTAGGAGTATGTTTCATGTAATCTCCCATGCTGTGCAGCTTGCAACATTGAACACTTGATGTTGCATAACTTCATAAGCAAAACCAGCCATTTTCAAGCATTGTTGTAGGATAATGGCTAAGGAGTTAAGCACTGCTGTGTAGCAATGATGAGGACATGCAGAGATGGAAAGAGTCTCAAGGGAACCAAATTTCAAATTGAAACAACTCAGGCTGTTTAGGGGAAATGCCATGATCTTGTGGACTACCTTGTTTTGAGCAGGCACTGCCTTGAACAGCACTATACTGGCATGTAATGGGCCTTTTCTCACTTTTTGCTCTATGCAGGTTATGCTTGGACTGGAGTTCACATGTCAGGAACTATTCTGAACTGTTGTTACTTCTGAATTAGAGTATGAAGAGCTCTTCAACAGTCACAATTCAGTCTCAAGATGTTCTGGTCATCTTCAGTTCCTTTAAAAGCAGGAGGATCAAATCCTCAGCAGTAGTCTGGGTTTTGCTTCTAAGTAAAGTTCAGTAATTTCAGAGGCCAGATATCTCAAACTTTTTTTCCTTTGGACTTGAATCAGTAGCAAACAGTTTTATTTTGCCATTTTTGCCCATGCTAAAAATCCTTTAATCTCATAATACAAGGCCAGATGTAAGATTTTTATGTGAATGCTACCACAGGCACTTAGAAAATACAGTTATTTCTGTTTATTTAACTTATTTAATTGACATTTCTTAACTGCAGTCAGAGCCAAGATTTATTTGCAGTCTTAAGAATTTTAATTTTTTTTTCTTTTGTATAAGTAAAGAGGTATTCTATGGAATCACTTGAGGTTTTACAGATTTACTTTTTTTTATTTAAAATCAAGAAATTATTCAGAAAGGAGGATTTGTTCTAAAAATTCCCACTGGAGAAAAAAAATATTGAAGTTTAAATATCTGCTAATTTTACTCAAGACTTTGGATTATCTTTTATTTATCCTGAAATTGTTTTTTTCTTATATATGTTGAAAAATCCCCTACTACCTTATCTGGCACACAAAAAAACCCCTTTGTGCAATCCTCCAAACCCATTCTCAAAACTTAGGGACTTAAATGGATCTATGCCATCTGTTCCTCTTCACTTTGGCAGCTCTGACTTGACATTTTGCAGTTACAGAACTAAGTGTGAGCTTGTAATTGGAACTCTGGGATCATGACAGAGATCTCATGTTCCTTGTTTTAATAAAACTTTCCTATAGTGTGTGATGTTGCAGAGATGGTCTCTGAATATTGGCTATCCAACATGCTTGTACATTTTTGATGAGGAATCTAGAGTCTGTAGAAAGAAGCAGCTTTATAAAGATTTTTTATTTACTTCTTTCTATTGTGAATAGAGCATGCTTTAGTGATGACACTAGAGGTATTTTGTTTGCGTTATAGCTTCACTATTTTTATAATCTCTCTCTGGATAAACAGGCAATATTACTTCTTGCACTAGGAGAGTTCTCAGCCAAAGGGTAGCAGCGTTAATCACTGAGGAGATACTGTGTTCATTTGCACTATATAAAATGGCTGAGAGCCTCTAAAGAGCAAAGCACACAGCATTTGTGGACTGGCAATGTTATGAACTATGAAATTGAACCCATTTGCCAATGGAGAAGGGAGGGGAGATTAAAACAAGAATGAGAGGGAGAAACTGATTTAAAGATGAAGTTAGATGGTAGGGGAAGGTATAGGTAAGAGAAACTAGAGTATCATTTAAGGAGTTGTACTTTGTTCTTTCTTCTATAGATATAGCTCTCCCTTTCCACTCAGGATTTCTGTCTGGAATCCTTTCTGACAGGCCCTTTTCATGCATTTATCCTTGTTTTGATTTGCTTCATTAGTGGAAATCATTTGTGGAGTACATCCTTACTTCAGTGAAGAGACAGAGATTTTGTTTTTTTGCAGGGGATCCTGGGATCAAACTCTAGTAGCTGAATTTGACTGAAAACCCAGGTTGTTGTGATTCTGCTGCCATTTAAATCCATGCTGTTTAAGCTAATTAATAATTTCTAAGGAATTCTTCCTAATCCCCATCCCTCACTCCTCATGTGCCTGTACCTCTCTGTCAGTCAGTAAAACAGAATTAAAATGCCTTCTTAAAGGTAAGGTACATTATGTTTTTTTTTGGAGGATGATGTTTATTTTCCCCTGACTTGTCATGTTATTGCTTTTATGAAGATGGTGCTCTTTCTTTTTATAACAGCTTTTCATTTAATCCAGACTTGGATTTGTTTATATCTCTTGCAGTCTGTTCCCCTGCACGTTTCTTATGCAGCATTGGATTTGAAAAAGAGCCATTATCTTGACATTTTATTTGGGCTAGATTGTGAATAAATCTAATTAGGCTCTGTCACACTTCTTTTTGACAGTCAACACAAAGTTATTTCTTTATGATATAAAAAGCTCTTTTAAAATAGTTCCCTTTTAATTACTCCTGAAGATGTTAATATTTGAATAAGGCTGTAAATGTCAAGTCTCAATGAGTCAGACATAAAATGTTAGAAAGCAAACTATCTTCTAATGTTCTCATTCAGGCCCAACCTTTGTGAAGTGCCAAGAACTTCTTTGTAGGTGCTGAGTGCATTTTCCTAGCATAAAAGAGAGGGAAAGCTGAAATTGCCTAGCACTTTGCAACACAACCCTATATGAAACAGCTTGCATTAACCCCAAATATGTCTGATCTCTGCACAAAAGAAGCTATGACATATTTTCAAGAATTAAGTATCTTTTTGTAAGTGAGGTCTTCATTTTTGAAAGGCAGAGCCAAAGCCAGGTTGCATTTCATGTGCCGGTCCCCCATTATTATCTATTTGGATATAAAAATTGAATTAGCTAGAGCTACCTGTGTAGGAGGATGTCTGCATAGAGAAGGTTCGGTGAGACGTACCTGAAAAGAGAATTATAGAGCTATAAAGGTGTCCTTAACTATGTGTACTCATACTAGCTCTGCCCAATACTTTGTGCTTCTTCCCATTTTTCCTGCTTTGAGCTGCACTGTAGCATGTTAATTAGAACTAATTTTTACTTGGAAAACAGATGTAGAAAACTGTGATAAGTGGGAAAAAGCAACAGACCATGGTCCTGATTTTATAAATATCTTAATTTTCTAGTGCTTCAGTATTTCCAGAACATTACAGTATTATTCAGATTCAGGAGGAAACTTGCTTTTCCCACAAAATCTTTAATTCTTCTTCCCTCTGTCCCATTTCTTTATCAAGCTCCAAGGGTCTTGAGGCGGGACTCCTTCTGCTTGTGGTGCCTGACTTTTACTCTCTGCTGTGTATACTCAGTAGGAAAAAACCCTACAGATCTATTATTCCATAAGTATTTGGTGACAAAGGGAATACTAACCCTCTCCTAGCTTGAACAATTCTACCAGACTCCATTTTTCTATGGAAAGAGGGCTTCAGCTTAATAAACTGCTCATGCAGTCTTTTTTCTTGCTTTTTCTTGAGATTTTCCCTTTGGTTTAATAGACAGTGAAGGGCTGGGAAGGTGGAATTAAGCTGGGGCTCCTGACAGGGGAAAATAGTCTTTCATTCCACTTGCATCTGTCTTTCCACATGTCCCTGATTTTTTCACAGCTGACTGGCAACTTCAGAAGAAGGTTTAGTTCATGCTAGGTCACTGCAATGTGAAGTAGAAGAAGCCCAGACTAGTGTTAACGCAATTTGTTTTGTAGCTATGTGACTTTATATCACAGTTTAGAATTCAGCATTAACTTTCACTTGTTTCTGCTGTGGCTGCACCTCTTCCATGAGTTTAGTACGCTGAGATGTCTGGCTGGAGTTAATTCTACCCTCTGGGCCTGTGCTGGTGGTCTCATTGGCTTGTCAGCTATGTTTTCTGCACTGCTCTCCAATCATAAGTCTTGTTAATGCCCTTGTACCAGCATTTTTATCTTGTGCCAGCTATGAGGAGTTTTTATGGCCATCATGGCTCTTAGTATTTTGTGTAGGTGGCAAGTAATTAATTGGTCTGTGGGTTTAATGGGTAGACAATTTTCCTAATGTTCCTGTGCCCATACTGAAAGAATTAATTGTTTGCCTTTTCCATGTTTCCTGTGCACTTGGGCTTGTCTTTTGTGTTACTGTTTCACAGTACCAACTCAGACTTACTATGCTGTCCACAGAAATTCTTGCCAAACATTTTTTACCAGGTGACAGCCATTCAATAGCTTTGCTTCACACTATAGCTCTTGCAGTTGTTCTAATTTCTGTGCAAGCTGACTCTCATATTGCAATTTGTCTTCCTCCCTTTACTCTTCACAGCATTTGCAGTTATTTTCCCCTTTTAGGGAACCTGTGATTGTGATTTACAGACATTTGTTGTGTTTCATTTTGTTGATCAATACTAGTAAATTAGCAGTTTTCCTAGACTTATGGGTGCCTCCTACCAGTTAAACATAAGTCCTCACCATCCGTTTACTGCTTCATCCATTTTGTGAGTCTTTCTGACTGTATTATCAAGCTTATTTGAAATAATTCTGTGACTAGGAGAGCCAAGACTTAGTAAATGCTATTTAAAATGGTGATTGCCACTTCATATTGCTATGATAGTTTTTTAAAAAAGGAACCTGTCTTCAAAAGTAAAAAGCCTGAATTGGAATGGGAATTACAGACAGAAACTTCTAAACAAATTATATCAGCATTCTTTATACAGCCAATAAAGAATACAACAATGCTTGGGGTTGGTGGAAATGGAGTTCAGATCACTAAACGATTTGTGCACACTGACCCAATAGATGAAGACAGTCTCCAAGAAGTCCTGTGTGATGGGCAAGACACCACTAACATTCAACAGAGCAGAGACAATACAGAAAACTTTCATTAACATTGTCTGCACTTCCTGATATACTCTATATTTTAGTTGTTTAAAACTCTAGCACAGGATAAAAGTTCTGGTTGAAATTTTTCAAGATTTTTTCTTTTCTTGGCATGATTTTTAATTTATTTATTTTTTTAGCCATTTTTTTAAATTTATTTATTTATTTTATTTTTTTAAGAGCTTTTTCATACAGAAAAAAAATAATTTTTTTAAAATGGAGGAATTAAAAGCAGATAGTATTGCTGGTGTCGAAAGCTTCTGTCATCTGTTTGATTTGGTGTCTTCTGGTTTAACTACTTTGGTACCTTGCTTGATGTTTATCTACTGTACATTTCATTGGGCCATATGCCTGTTACTGTAAAGTTTTTCCTTGGCAGTCAGCCCTCACCTTTCATAGCCTGCATTATATGTTTCATCTGCAAACTGTCTCAAATGAGGTTTCATCTTTTCCAGATTGTTTATGAATATATAAGAGAGAGAATGGGCTTGGTATTGATCCCTGTGAGATTTCATTAATAACTACCTTCATTAGGAAAACGGATCCTTTTTTTCTGTTTTGTTTCCCGATTTCTAAGGAATTTTTGTTAATTTTTGGTTGTTATTGTTTTTTTAACCCATTTGAGAACTTCTGTCTCATTGCTTAACTTCTTCAGGAATGTACAGAGAGGGGGACCTGATTGAACTGACTGCAAATTCAAACAATCTGCATGGCCCATTCAAATGCTGATTCAAGCTGTTGAATTGTTTTATTCACCTGTGGGACAATTTTCACATCAGACTATGTTCTCTGAAAGGCTGTTTTGTAAAAGCCTCATTCTCCAGACAGATGAGTCTCTTTGTCTAATACTTCCCTGGGATTCTTTGGATGAAGTCTCTGTCCTAGATATCTAGCTTAGCCAGAGGCAGGGCTAAACATTGCCACATGTTTGCTGCTGTCTCAAAGAGGAGATCTAGCAGGAGTTCTGAAACCACTGCTAAATCTTGGTTGTGTATATGATTGGACTCCATATACAAGCAAGACTGAACAAAGATTTTTCAGCTTAAAACTGTTGTTTGAGACTATGCAATCTTGCTACTGGCATAGATCTCCTTGCTCTATGTGTGATTATTTTTTCCATGTATAGAATGCAACATGGAGAATCAGCGCTTTGCTCTACACTGTAATCCAGGTATTCCTGAAGGACAAGAATTTGTGTTCTGGAATTCTATTTTTAAGCATGACACAGAATGTTAGCTATGAGGGGAAAAATGTACTAAAACATTTCTTCAGGAGATGTTAGGTTAAGCTGTGTGTGCAGACACAGCCACTGGGAAAGCAATTTTCAGGGTGTGTTTTTTTTTTTTTGTGAGCAAATGATGCAGCATCTGCCATATTTCTAGCCAAATTCTGGGAAAATACTTGAAAAAAACAACCCCAAAACTCAACCTTTTTGAGGAATGCTGAATCGACACAAATTCTGGACAACCTGTATAAAGTGAATTTCATAATGACTAAGCAAAGATCCTTTCTTTATAAATAGTATGTGCTGGGAGGCACTGGTTCTTACAAAGGAAGTTCTTTGTTCCGAGTTGTGCAATTAAGCACACAGAAAAGACTGCTGCCCTTAAAACATGTACTCCTCTAAGCTGGGAAATGATCAAAAACAATATTTTAAATTAAAAGCTGATTGATTTGTTATTGCACCGTACAGCTAGATATCTTTTCTTCTTTTGAGGTAAATGTGTTTAATGGTTTTCTCCTTCACATTTTAATATTTGAATCTTAATTATTGTACTGAATAACATAAAGCCTGAAAATAAACCCTGAAAAATGCTACTAACATACTGAGTTATAAGACAAATGGCAAAAGCAGTTACTTTCTGATGCCTAACTATTGAACAGTTCTCAATTTGTTTCATATAGGACAGACTGATCTTTTGTAGTGCTATTTCTTAAATGAGATCACTGGAGGTTCAGATATCTTTCCAGACTATTGTATCTGCTCAGTTATCTTTATCACTCTTGTTATACAGAATTTATCCATTTTTTATAAGACCTATCTTCAGCAGAATTATTTTTACTAGCATAAATTATTATTCTGTATTTATTAATTGAATCTCATATCAACTTTATTTTTCCTAGGCTTCATAGTGATAGCAAGCCTATAATTACCTGGGTGAGTGTCATTACTCTTGTTGAGTGTCAGCAGAGCACTAGCATCCTTCCAGGTTTCTTGAGTATCTCTGCAATTCTGAAACCAGAGAGACACTCATCCAGCTGTCTGGGTGTGTACTCAGAGCTCATTATTAAAAATATCTATACTTCATAATGCTGTTTGACATTTCCAGTTACTAGTGAACTGTAAATCACTTCAGATCTTCTTCTGAATACCTCATTCTTCTTCCTTTTTAAACACATAACAGAAACGTAAATAAACTCTCTTACTTTTCCTCATTATTGTAACTATTGAAAATCTATTTAATGGTGAAGCTATACCATTATTGCAAGTATCTGGGATCTGTCTTCTGTTATGAAATTTAAATAAATTGTG
Source organism: Agapornis roseicollis (assembly GCA_002631895.1). Lineage (NCBI taxonomy): Eukaryota > Metazoa > Chordata > Aves > Psittaciformes > Psittacidae > Agapornis > Agapornis roseicollis. The sequence goes on along the minus strand of NDXB01001668.1, from coordinate 18,213 downwards.
ATTACTGATTCTTAGATATCGACGGAGTTTCAGTCTAGTGATTAATTAATCTTTATGTATTGTGTGATTCTGTTAACAATTACATCATGCCTGGTTCAATGCCATTTGCATTAGAAAATTATCATCCGTATTATTTAGCTAAAACAATTTCAGATTTTGGATTCAATTACGGAACATGGTTAAATTAGTCAGCAGAAATCTTTTTGATAGAAAAAATACAGGCTGGAGACTTCAGCTGAGGTGAAAATCTGAGCTCTGTGCCAGAAATTCTTATCAGATTTTGAGGTAACAAACAAAATATAATTTTTACTTATGCCTAGAAGTGTCTGAACTCAATAATTTGATATTTTATTGTTTTGAAAATATTATTTATTTGTATTTGATTGTCTTCAGTTCAATTCATATGAAAGCAACTGTGTATAACTGCTCTAGAAAGGTGTGAGCGTCACAAAGCAGTAAAAAATATAAATACAATAGAAGGGATGATGTTAAAAGTAGATTAAAAGTATTTGTTAATTTTTATGTGTTCCCTTAGAACAATTGATTTGGATGCTCTTGGTTGCCATAACAACCAAATGCATGTTTGAGGTTTTTTAATTCACTTAGACAGCTGAGGTCTGTTATGGTCATTGTGACTTCTGCATATGTCCTCATCCCATGTTTCACTCACCACTCACTCATCTGCTCTTGTCAGTCTGTGAAGCCAAGGAAGGTGAGGATAACCAGAGATTCCTGCTGAGTCACCAAGAGGTGCTGCTGACAGTGGGTATTGATGACAGCTTTTTAAGACATTTGCCTGTATAGGTAGCTTTATTGATGCATGCAACTTTTCTAAAGAATGGGAATTATGGAACAGTATTTTCATGTCCCAAGCCACTGTAGTGTGATTAAAATCTCAATTATGTACAAAGTGAACAGATAATTTAACCATGAAGTTCTCTTGGTCTTTTATGTAATCTAAACAAAAGATATAATAGCAGAGTTCTAAAAGTGTCTAAGCAGAGTTGCCCATTCCTAAACTTCACTGTTTTGGGTGGGTTGTTCCAGAAAAAATCTTCTTTGTAATAACAAATCTACTGAATATACCAATTAATTGTTAATTTACAAACAATTCTAGATTCAACTGACATGAAAATAATCATCCATATCAAATACCTTCACTCATTCAAGTCTTTTTCTTTAGTGCCTGCTTTATTTTCATATGAAATATTTTTTTTTGTCATTGGGGTCCTCTACTTAATACAAAGTGGACATTAGATTAAGTTGAAACAGTTGTGTAGTTAAGGAGCACTGGTACCTAAAACTTTTTAAGCAACAACCTTGAGTGCTCCTTGTCTTCTAAGTTATTGTCCAAAGCAGTCACCAGTGTAAGGATAATGAGCCCTTCTGAGTCTTGTCTTGATCTCTGCAGATCTGGCTTAACTATAAAGACCAAAGCAACAACAGAAAAAGAACTGTGACAGCATTAAAGAACAAGCCACTCTTTTATTGCTACAGAAGCAGTTCAGCTGAAACTTGGCCAACTTAAGAATGTTTCTAGAGTTTAGGCTTAATTTGTAGTAACAGCTTTAAATAAGAGAACTGTACAAACTTGCTTTTAAAATACATTTTTTCCTCTTATACTTCTTATAAAAAAATTGTTATATAACAAGAAAGTTTTTCTTGCCTATTGCTGTTCATGTTCTGGATAGAAAAAACTGTAGTGGCAGTATGCCCTGATCCTGGGGACTGATTTAAGAAGGAGAGAACCCAAAAAGCTAAAAACACAAGGCCTAAATCTACTAAGCAAACACAGGAAGACTAGTCAAAATTTAGTAACTTTGAAGGATATGCACTACACTATGCTACATCCTAAATAGTGCTGGAATTTGGAGTATTCCATGAGGCTTTGCTATCTGTAAAGCTTGCCCCCTTCCCAGATTGCAAGGTGGCAGTAAAAAATATGTTATGTCTTAAAAGAGAGCATGAATAGAACAAACCATAAAATGGATGTAATATTTCCTCCTTCAAGGGCCCTCCCCCTTCTTAAAATCTCCTACATTGAATCTGTATTTTCTTTTCCCAAAATGTCACCCATCTGCTAGGCTTGGCAATTCTGCCTGAATTCAGTATTTCTAGGCTGCATAAGAAAATAATTAAATAAACTTGAGCCCCTTCTGATAAATATGGGAAAGTTGGTGTGGCCTGCCTGGACTTTCTTGTGTGTCAGAAAATCTCTACTAAATAAGAACCATGAAATATTTTGCTAACACGAATGGGACAGAATCATAAAGTTATAGAAAATTGCAGCAGTGGAGTATGTACATGTTGATAACAGTATAGCAGTTCTTCTTTCAATAACTTTGTCAGAAATTCACCCACTCCCTTCTCTTCACACAGCAGGGATACCCCACGGGAAGCACTCCCTCAGCTTCACATCCTTCTTTGCAGAGCAAACCAATCTCTCCTCTCTTGGGCCAATGGGTAGGAGTAGACCAGGTCCTTCACTGTCCTCCCTTCCCCAGGTCTGAAGGAAGTTTTTCTCAGTCCCTCTCATGAAAGCATAAGGGGCAAATATTTGTCTTTACAGCCATGTTAAAATAGGGTTGATACTGAATTTCCATATAATGATATCATTCCACAATGATATCATTACATTTCTGAGTGCAACATGGTTGCAGAAGTGGGCTGCTTGTGCAGAGGCCCCTTAGCTCTCAATTTTCCCTGGTTTTTGGCAGAATGGGACCATACTGGGCTTTTTAGATCTGTCTTGTTCTCTGTCTGAAGCTGCAGCATTCAATAACCCCAGGATACGGGTAAGGGCCAACACAAGCCTTCTTGGTGAAGTGAAAATCCACCAAAGACCAAGTGGTAATTTGTTTCAGTAATCACTAGTCTGTTGCAACCACAGGAGCAATGCTTGCAATGAAACCTTGCTGTCATGCCTAGTTTTTAATACCTCTTAGTAACCCCCTTATAGCATTGTAAAATGTCAGGAAAGAAAATAATATTGTACTGCTTTTTAAGGTTTGTTTTTGGCACAAATCTTGGGCTCTACTTCCTTATTCAAATCAAGGATGTCTATGATGTCAGCTGCTTCCACTTATCTACAATTAACATGTAAGTATACCTAGGTGAAGCCTAGGGTTGTTCATACTGTGAAACCCTGGCATGAAAGATGGTGAACTGTTGTTCTTACTGCAAAAGGACATATCTGAGCTTCTCCAAGGAATTTTTCACAGCATCTAAATCAGCTTCCTGTTATAAATTGCCTTTCAGGGGAATCTACCCCTTGCATATGGGGAGCTGAAGCAACTAAATACAAGGAAATTTTAAACTTGCTGCTCCCCATTGTTGGTGCAAATTATCAAATGATTTTCACTTTTAGTGCTGACTTCAAAGAACTCTTCTCATTATATAGCTAGTGCCACAAATGGAGCTTTGTTATAATGCAAACTTTTTTCTCCCAGGTAAATAGTACTTTATATTATTGAGGTGGGCTTTTGAAATCCTTTGAACTTTTAAATTATTTTTTTTTCAGTTGGGGTTTGGAATTCCTTTTATTTGATTCAAATTAGATGAAAAGGAATACCTTAATTTGAACATTTTTGTGCAATTTTATTAAAGCTTTATTCTTAGAGACATTACCTTAAAAGGGGTTGTAAACATTTACAGCATATAGCTCAGAATTACCATAGCTGGAGTGGGAGTAATTTTTCATTTTTATCACTCTCTGCCATGCCTCACTTACCTACTAAGTGCAGTCTGTTCAGCGCAGCCTTGATGGATAAAGCAACATACTTGTAAATAACAGATATATTTGTATAGCTTGCTGATCAGGAAAGAAACACATCATTGCCACAGCCTTATATTCATAGAAACTTGAAGGTGCTGCCAGTACTCTTGGATTAGGTTTTCAGGTTGTGTTCAGAAAGTTTTCAGTTTTCATGTATTTAGAATGTGATGGAAAATAACTAGGCTATAAAATGACACCAAAGTTAACTTCACTATTGACATTTCTGTTTTTTTTTACTGGTCTCTATTAAAACTGTTTTCATGTTCTACACAACAACATGGGAAAGACTGGTTAGGACAGAATTTAAAACTCTCAGTTTTGCATTTCAGGCTCATCAATATGAATTTACATGTCAATATCCTCCCTCAGTTGTCTTAGCCCAGTAAGAGAGAAATCTAGAGGGCAGCCAATCAGATGACTTAGATCCATTTGCAAAGGCCAAGATCTTCAAGGCTGTGTGAGGAATTATAGTTTCCTAAAGCATAGATTTAACTCTAAAATATGAGGGCTTCTTTCAGGCATACTAAACAACCTTTATTTTCATTGACTGCTAAATAACACAAAACTGTTAAATGAAACAATTGAACTGGTACGTAATTAAGATGGAACTACAAAATGTTATACAAAGTTCTAACTTCTTCTAAGTTATAAATGAAGAGTTGGAAATCCACAAGAGAAAAGTTAAGCTTGAAACATGCACATATGCGATTTCATGTTCAGCAGATTTCTAATTGAAGAAATTGGCTGAGAGAAATAAAAACAGATTTTTCCCAGTGAGAAGGAAGATTTGTATGCTATTGCCCATTTTCCCACACAACTCTTGAGGAATAAAGCTACAAAATCAGATTTTTCTTATATGCAGTTCCCAGGCAGCAGATTTTGATACCTTTGTGTAGTGGTTTAAACCCAGCCACACATCTCATTCACTCACTCAACCCCCCCTTTCTTGCCCTCCCCTGCTCCTGGAGGGATGGGGAGGAGAATCAGAAGAATGCAACTCCCACAGGTTGAGATAAGATCAGTTTAGTAACTAAGGTAGAACACAAATCACTACTACTACCACCAATAATAATAATGATAGAGGAAATAACAAGGGAATAGAATACAGCACCTCACCACCCATCGACAGATAACTCACTCCACGTGCCCAACTGAGCACCGACTGATACGTCCTCCAACCCTTCCCAGAACGCTCGCCCTTCCAGGTAACTCTCCGTTACATCCTGGGCATGACGTGCTATGGTATGGAATACCTCTTTGGTCAGTTTGGGTCAGGTGTCCTGTCCCTGCTTCCTCCTGGCCTCCCCTCCTCCCTGGCAGAGCATGAAACTCACAAAGTCCTTCGTTAGAATAAACATTACTTAGCGACAACTAAAAACATCAGCGTTATTAGTTCTGTTCCCAGGTTGAGTCAAAACACAGTGCTGCACAAGCTACTAAGAAGGAGAAAAATTTATATTGCTGAACCCAGGACACTTTGAAACCTTTTGTTTATTTCATGGAATCATCAACTGAAACTTATAAGAAAGCTTTTGTCTGTGTACTGCAGGTATTTTCCTAAGCTGGAAAGTGGCTGCTTGGCTTAACAATGAAGACACATACATTTGTCATGGTTCTAATCATACTGTCTGCAAGAATTAAATCATCCCTCAGCTTTGCTACTTTCCCTTCTCTTTCCAAGAGAGTCCTCTTGCAAGAGCCTAGTGGACTCCCACAGGGAAGGAGCAGGTTGCTCAGAAGAGACTGTAGAGAAAGCCCTGTTTTGACTGGGAGGTGTGGTCAAAGGAAGAAGGTCTGGTTGCAAGCTGGTAGTGACACAAATGTAAAGCCTAAGGACTCTTGTTATTGGTTTGATCTGGAGTAATGACAGACAGCCTGGATTGGAATCAAGGCCAAATCTTTGTTTATCTCTGACCCACTGGGATAGTTGACTTGACAGTTCCACAGCAGTATGACCTGTGCTTTATCAGCTAAATTTTCCACTGCCAATCATGAATGTCCCTGTTCTCTTAAAGTGGGGTAGGGAAGACTATCACAGTGAGAACTTTTCTTCAGAAGATGGCCAAAATATGCTTGGAGGCAATGTTAGTAGATACTCTGCTTTGTACTATTGGAATTTCTGTCTTGGGAGGGAGTCTATTACTACTTGTTGATTTTTAAGAACCTCTCAGGAGCTGAGGGGCCTGTCTAGCTTTTTTGTTGTTGTTGTTGTTTGGTTTTTTGTATGGTTTTGTTGGTTTGGTTTTTTGGTTGGTTTTTTTGTTTTTTTTTTTTAATTGATCAGAATGGTTTGATCCTTTGACTCTAAAAGAGCAGTTGGTGTCCTCAAAGTTTTCACAGATTTTTGCTTTACTACTTTATTATCACATTTCAACAAAACCTGTTCAGTATGTACAATTGAAGTCTGCAACATGAGCTTGGTCTGAAGCAAATCTGCTTATTCCCCATTGATGCTTTGTCCACACTTTGAAGCAGTCTCAATTAATCCTTTCAGTATCCTTTCTGGCTTTGTTTTGGATGAAACTGAGTTGAGCTGTACTTCAGGAGTGGCTTCAGATATAAACTGTCATTCAATCCAAGGGGCCAGGCTAGAGTTAGCTTGAAGTTTAAAAAGCAAATCCAACCACCACTGGAATGAGCATACTGTGGACTTTAAATCCTTATCACCAGTGATTTGTCTTTATAGGTCCACTGTGACTTATTTGAATTATCTTCTATCTAGACACAGCCCTCATGAGACTGTGCTGAATGATCAATGCTTGCACCATTGTAAACAATAGCCTGACAATCTAGTCATAATTTATTACAAGCAGATTCCAGATCAATGTGTACCTGCAAAAATCCAACTGTATTCCTATATTAAAATATAGTTTTACTTTTACTGCAACATAAAAGCACAGAGAGTGTGTTTAGTTGTTATTTTCTGGAAGGAAATATTTAATAGGACTGTTGATATGAACACTGATATATTTTTCTGCATTACTCACCATAATAATTGAAATTAGTAGTTGATTGTGATGGGTTTCAGGGTAATGTGTCTTATTAAAAATGGAGCATCTGAAAGTTTTAGGTTAATAAAGGATTTATAATTAAGCCATGAAAATTAATTTTAGCCATTTATGATTGATTGTTAATTAGTTTGCTAATAGGGCTGTCACTTCCAAACTCTCTGCAGAAGGTGAATATTAGGTTAGTTCTGTCTCCTGAGGTTTCAGGGAGGTTTATGGCATTCCTTGTGAAACATATGAGTGTCCAAATTTTTCTTAACACCAAATGGTTAAGGATTATTATTGTGAATGCTGATGATTTCTGTTCTGTCATATCGGCTTTTTGGCATCATTTCATCGCCAATCCGTGCTTCCCCCCTCCTGTGGTGTTGATTATCGTAAATAATCAAACAAAACAGAAATAACAGAAAATCCTATCTAAATGCTGGAATAACCTTACCTTACCCTGTGAGCTTGGAGTATACCAAATAGCTTCTAAAAGGAGATGAATTGATTCCATTGGAAAGAGTATATGAACAAATGAAGTTACCTTTATTGCAGAGATATTTGGTGTAAAATATTATGCCAGTATTACTAAATCCTGAAAATGGCAGCAAATATTAATTCAGGTCTATTATCATAGAGATCAGAGTATATGTAGTGTGCCAGTCAAAATGACCAAGTGAGATACTATTTCTAAAAAAAATTAAATCGTTTCAGTCTGTCCCTTGTGGTTTTGTTTTTTTTTTTTTTTTTTTTTTTTTTTTTTTTTTTTTTTTTTTTT
>NDXB01001668.1:0-10607 GCA_002631895.1 Agapornis roseicollis | reverse complement strand
TTTTTTTTTTTTTTTTTTTTTTGTTTTGTTTTGTTTGTTTGTTTGTGGTTTTTTTTTTGTTTTGTTTTTGTTTCTGTTGTTTTTTGAATGCTATCACTGGTAGCATTGATGTGCTGGTATTATAGCTGTCATCACTTAGACTGAACAGAGCTGAGGCAAATAACAGTTTAAAGATTTCTGATTGATGAACTATGCTTTTTCAGACTTAAATCTGCCTTTGAATAAATTATTTTTGCCACTGTAGCCTTTAGATACTTTATAAAAAATACAATTAAAACATAAGCTGTACGGTTTCTAGTCATAGACCAAGAATTTTTTCTCTGTAGTTACCTTCAGCTCATAAAATCACATGAATTGGCTTAATCCAAATCTGTGCTATGAGATAAACTCAAAATCCAAGTGGTTCCAAGTACATTGAAATACAACTAGAAGACTTATTTGGGGGGAGGAAGTGGGTGAAGTGGGTGAGCAGCTGCATGGTTCTGGGTTGCCGACTGGGATTAAAACATGACACTTATTTACATGGAAATTGACAGAAAGATGCTTTCAGCCGTTTTTGCATCTTTATGCAATGTCATTCACCACATTTTTTCTCTGGCAAATTCTCTGGCTTTGTCCTTTGTATTTGTCCCAGGTATTATTATCTTTTACAAAAAAGACTGTCAGGGTTTTTGGAACTCAAGATTATTTCAGCACTTGTTATTAAATCCTTTTAATATCTAATCTTTTTCCTAGGGTAGTTGCTTTGGGAGACAGTTTCGATATGCCTACACTATCCTAGGCTGTAAAAATATTATCTTCTATTGCAAAGATTAGTTTTCACACTGCCATAACAATGAGATGGTCAATATTAGTCACTAACCCAAACAACCCAGTCTCTACCTCTTGTATCAAGTGTGGCTGGAGATGAGGGGGCATGGTGAACTTGCATTTTGCTATATCCATGCAACACATGTGTTGTGGTTTAAGCCCAGCCTGTCACCTAGAAATCATGCAGTCGCTCGCTCACTCCCCCTGCTTCCTCCCCCTGCTCCCAGAGGGATGGGGAGGAGAATCAAAAGAATGTAACTCTCATGGGTTGAGAAAAGGGCATTCCAGTAACTAAGGCATAACACAAACCACTACTGCTACCACCAATAATAATAATGGTAAGGGAAATAACAAGGGAAGAGAATACAACTGCTCAACACCCGCGGACCGATACCCAGCCCGACCCCAGCAGTGACCTAGCCTTCCAGGTAATCTGTCCCCAGTTTATATACTGGGCATGATGTGCTATGGTATGGAATACCTCTTTGGCTAGTTTGGGTCAGGTATCCTGTTTCTGCTTCCTCTTGGTTTCCTCTCCTCCCTGGCAGAGCATGAGACTCAGAAAGTCCTTGACCAGAATAAACATTACTGAGCAGCAACAAAAACATTGGTGGTTATCAGTGCTGTTCCCAGGCTGAAAGTCAAAACCACAGCACTGCACCAGCTACTGAGAAGGAGAAAAATGACTGCTACTGTTGAACCCAGGACAACTGGGTAAACAGGTAAAACTGGCAGCACAAGGGAAGGGGGAGAAGCTGCTCCTATCACGGCTTTTGGAATGAACAAGTATTTGTGAAGGATTTCTTTTTTTTCCCCTTTTCTGAATTTTTTATTTTTGAACTCATTGAATTGTTTAACATTTCTATCTTTTAACAAAGGAAACAACAGCTAGAGGCATGTAATGAGGATATTTACACTAATCCATCTGTGAATACAGTGTGTGTATGGCATAATCCATTTGAATTTAGAAGCAAAAGCTGGATTATTTTTGTGCTTTGTTTATACATGTGTTACATATAGCCATAGTATCTGTCATTGAAAATACAGACATGAGGTCCTTTCGTATAAACAAAAATTAGTAAGCCTTTTCTCCTGTAAACTCCGATATTGAACTTAGCAAGAGCAGATCATGGACTGTAGTGTGAAATGCTGGCTTTAACTGAGCTATTTTACTGTGTGCTGAGTGGACAACTTAGTGAAATAAATTAGAGCTTGGTGAGACAATGAGGCTGGTATCTGGCATTAACTTACAAGTTTGAAGAACAACTTTACTACAAGGTCAAATTTAGAGTAAAAAGAAAAAAAAAAACACACCCTAAAAATGGGCACTGATCTCAAATGCAGTCTAGTTGGGGTTGCTGATTTAAAATCTCAGTGGAAACTCCTGTAACGAAACTTGTTGAAAATGCAATTTGATTTCTTTGACCATCAGTTAAATTCCATCCATTAAAACTTTGCTGGCATGTAAGATGGCACTGTTCTGCTCATATTCTGCCTTATGCGTTGTTCATAAAGGGATTTTGAAACTTGTAAGTTGTCTTTGTACCTACTCTAATGATCCTAGTAATGTTACTACAGGCAAAAAGTATGGCAACATTCTCCCTAAATAGCTCAGAAATGATGATTTCAAGCTATAATATGCCATTTCCATAGGGATCTAATTTCAGTCCAGATGGCAAATGCTGTTTAAGCTCTTTCATGAATTAAACAGAAGAGGTTTATTTTACTTGTTACAAACAAGATGTCTCTCCACACTAAAAGAAAGTCAAATGTTGTTTTATTTTTTTCTAAATAACTGCTCTGAAGAGTTTTTTAGCAAATACTTTAAATTTCTAAGAGGAAATGTTTTCTTTCCTACCCTCTGAGAGACAATAAAACTTCTCTAACCATAGAAAGCAAAGTCAATATGCTCCCTATTGTGATTTACCCCAGAATAGGGCTACCACCAAGGCTGCCATAGGCGATAATCTTTACTAATATGCCTTTGTTTCCTGGGCCCAAAAGAGAAGCTTGTTATATCTGTCTTGAACCAGGCTGATGTCTGGCCTCTAATAAACAGTATGTAGAAATTCCTTTTTTCCTATAGCTTTCTCCTAAAAGTTGATTTGCCTGTCCACGGTTAACAAAGGGTGTCTAGCGCCTTCCTTGAACCTCACTTCCCCCCTCACAGTCCCTGCTCTATATGACTTTATATTACCAAACAGGCACCTGTATGTACAAGAGGTTTCATTAAAATTTACATATGTAGGAACATCTACAAACCTCTCTGATGCACTTTGACAGAGCAGTCATGAGAATAACAGCTTGTCTGAACTTATATAGCTTTTCTTTGTCTGAACTTATATAGATATTCTTTCAGGTAGGTGGAAGCAGGAACTCTTTGAACTACTGGATTGATAACACTGATCGTTATATTTCCATCAATAGCAGAATATATTAGCAGAGTATATTGTAAATGTTATCAAAATCATGTGCACCAGAATCCATTTATTTTACTTTTACTGTTTTTCTTTTTCAACAACAGAATATACTCTAATGAGAATTGTTCTATACAGTGCTAGACTATACTTGTTTTATCATTGCCTTTCTCAGTTCTTGGTCCAAGTGCAATTGATACAAAAAAGGAAATTAAATTATTTTAATCAGCATAAAATTCCTGTTGAACTCACATGTACAATACAAATACTTTCATTAGCTCCGTAGTTATATTTTGGTTTAAGGTAATGAAAATGAGCAGTAATATTGACTTGGCTCATACATTAAAATATAATTTATTTAATTTAAATGTTCTTTTCCTGCCTTGCTACAATGTTTTTTGGGAAGATTATTGACTTCGTGGAGGTCTGTGTTTCCCTTTTTTTGAATCAGACTTTGAACTTTGGTGTTTTCAAATCATAACTTCTGGCACACCAAGCCTGTAGCCTTTGGGTAGTCAAATCTCCCATGGAAAAGGGCAGAGGATGAAAGAGGACAGAGGTGTGTTGTGTCTTCAGCAATTAACAGATGCAGAATTGGCTGCTATGACACACTTATTCAACAGCTGATTTCTATTTAGTAGCTGAAAAGAAAGCTGGAGAAAACCCATACAGCTAGCTGTTCTTCCTACTAAAGCTCAGGTTTTAAAATGTCTGCTCCAGCCAACTGTACATTCAAGGATGGGAACAGTTTGACTTTGAGATTGAGCTCAGATTATTCCCTCTGGAAATATTCCTAAAGGTGAATGCTGTCTAATCTTTTAAACTTGAGTTTTAATTTAAGCTTTTAGAACTGTTTGTATTGTCTATTCATGTTTACTGTGTTTGTAATGAGTTATGCATACTGCTGCCTAGGCCTTAACCATTCTAAGAGTTATTCATGTGTGTTCCTGCAAGTTGTCACCCTAAAAAAAGTAATCCAGTTCCTAGCAATGAGTCACAGATTGTCTATTTATTTTTCCTCTCCTGATACAGTCCAAGAGAGATAACAAACACATTATTTTTTCAAACAATTGTTAAAACCACAAGGCTTTTTTTAAATGTATCACCCCTATCTCAGAGAAGCATATCTGAAATTCTCTTGAAGAAAGGTGCTCTCAGAGGGCCTTTCACTGCTCTTGCTTTTGATAGAAAACTTCCAACTTTTAAGTATGTTTGGAAATCTAGGTCAAAGGTTTGGATTCCTGACTAAATCTTTGACTATCTCTAAATTCCTCCTTTATTTCATTTATAGACTTGTTCTTTTCTATTAATATATCTTAGTCTGTGATGGAGCCACTGTGGTTCTGGCTTCTGAATATTGATTTTGTGTGTCGTATTGGGAACTTACAGTCTCTTTTTTTTATACTTAAATTTTTTTCTTTCAGCATTTCTTGCATTTCATATGCATTCACTTTTAGAAGATAGCAAAAGTATCAATCTTCAGAAGGGGTTCATATGATTTCTTTTAGAATTTTAAGATTCCTGCATGCAGGTGGTATTTTGGGGAGTGGAGGTAGCTCTGAAACACAATCTACATGCAAGCTGTAGTATTCCTATAGCTTTTGCTGTTTGTGAATTAGTCCTGCAAAGCCAAGTTTCAGCTATAAGGGTGAATCCTTGAAAGAAGGATTTTCTATCCACTAGTGATGAAAGACACTAATGTTCATAATGTAGAAAGCATTTTCAGGAAATGGGAAATCTATTAGCATTACTTATTCTTGGTAAATGGCATGATAAAAAGAGGAAGACCAAGGTCTACTTCTAGCAACTACAAATTGACTGATTTTGCAAACTGCAAAGGTACAATGATCTTTTCTAATAAGGAAGCAATTCTGGTTTAATTAGTCAAATTGGGAGAGATTATTATCTTTTTTTTTTTTCATGAAACTGATTCATCCTGGGTTTATGTGTTCATGTAGTCGGAGATCGAACGAAGTCAGGACAGCACCCAATATGAGTTAAAAGTCTTCCTTGCTTTATTGCCTAAGCCTCCCATATTTATACCCCACACACTAGTTCACGCGCTAGCAATACTGCTTCCATTGGCTATAAGTGCCTGTCCACGCACCTATTCTAACATAGTAATTGGCTAAGATGGAATGTCCATGTGTATCTCTGCATCAGCAGGGCTCAGTACTTGCGGTAAACAGGTTTCTATTTTGATGTCCTGTTGTAGTTCTTCTTCCCTAGTCACCTGCATCCTTATTTTGCATCCAAGGTCAGTTTGTTAATATACTCAGCCAGCTCCATGCCTGGGATGTGCAGTCCTCCTGGAGTTAATTGGATAACTCCGCATACCATCCATGTCCATGCTCAGCCAGCCATTCTCCTACATGTTTAAAATAGGTATAAGGAAGAATTTTTTTTGCAATTATGGTGGTGAAACACTGGGATGGGCTGCCCAAAGAGGTGGTAGATGGCCCATCCCTCAAAACATTCAAGGTCAGGTTGGTATGGGGCTCTGAGCAACCTGGTCTAATTGAAGATGTCTCTGTTCATTGCAGGGGAGTCGGACTAAATGACATTTGAAGGCTCCTTCCAACCCAAACCTTTCTGTGATTCTACACTGTGAAGGTAATAGGATAAAGAATCATATGCATAGAGGAGTGGAGCTGTCTTACACTTTGTTTTGTAGCTTACAATTTTTTACTGCCTCCTGCCATGACACTTTCCAAAATAGAGGCCCCTTTTGATGTTTCACAGCAGGGTAGTGTGATGGTTAGTATAACTAAAAATGGAACAGGAGAATTGCTTATAGTATTAACATTCCCACATGTCACTCTGATCTATGCAGTGGTAAGTCAATAGCCCAGAAAATCCTTCCTTTAGCATATTCCATAGAACAGCCAATGGTATAACCCCCCAAAACTGCTGTACAAAGAAAGATAAAAAACCTGGTTCTGGCTAGTTCTGGCTTTGCTTCTGGGATAAAACAGCTGGGGTTGTGAGTGTAACAGTTTCTCAAAAAAATTCTTGGGGAGAGAGTAGGAGGGATCTTTATAATTAATTCATCCATTTCTGTGAAGCAGATCTTAGTATTTCTTCTAATAATTCTGGCATTCAACCCAGCATCTTCTCATTCAACAACAGCATACCTACTGGAAGCGCTGCTTGCCTTGGTTTGTATGACTGAGTTCAATGTATCAAATCACAACCTGAATGTCACATTGTGCGGTTAGCAGCTCATAATTCAGGTGGCTCAACACATTGTACAGTTACAATCAGATGAGGAAATGGAGAAGGAAATAAGTGGGAAAAATCCCAAACTTGTGGCTATTTTTGAGGAGAAAGGAAGAAATGGTTGGACATAGACCAGTTCAGATTTTTGAGATCCAGCTAGCAGATTAGCAGACATTGCATTTGCCTACCATTTTACTTTTGGCTTAAAGAAAAGATTACATTGGATGGACTTTCAAAAAAGCTTGCTTCCCTAAATGTATCTCTTCATTGAAAAAGCCCAGTGATTTGAAACCTGTTATGCTTAAGTACTAATCACATCAGCTGGAGAACAGAAGTTCTAGGAAAAGGCAGTAAAATGCCTCTTTTACAAGATGAACCTTGGAGCAAATTGTTCAGCTTTGGTCATAACAATTATTTATTATCTGAAATGATGTGCAAAGAACAAGATAGGTTGATTAAAGTTAGAATATTGAAAGTGAATGCTTGTTGATGGAATAGGTACTAAATCTATCTGAAGAAAGGAAGACATGGAGTTCTGGGTTTGTGTCATCCAAGGAAAAGGACAGAAAACTTACTTTCTCTCACTGGTGTATGTTGCTGAATTCCCCAAAATGGCCTTTTCTAGTTATAATCCATAAACTTTTGGAGGGGCGCACAATCCATTTAAGCCGTGAGCTACTGGAGATGTACAGGTGATTTCATATCTCCAAGTGATGTGAGATCACCATTTAAATTAAACTGTCAAGAGATGTCTGCTGTTCAGCTCATACCTCCTTCCTAGTCATGTGCTTTATTTTATCCTGGTCCTCCATCGGTGTAATCTGTATTGAAGGAGCAGCTGTGATTTTTGTCTGCAAATGAGGCTTTGTTTCATTAGGCTCTGTACAAACATGTAACTAAAGATGCTCAGGCACTGCATAGTACAGGAATTGGTTTTTATTCTTTAAAAAGCCTTTCACTTATAGAGATTGCATAGTTTCCCTCAAGCAATCTATTTTAGTGTTTCACTATCCTCACCACTAGGATAATAATTAGATTTGTTGAAACTTTATTGCTAATCTAGAGCAGATAAAGAGAAAGGTTTTGCTCTCTTAACTTGGGAAGTTTTCTGCATGCATGTTTTACATGCCTGTACATATTGCATTGTCTTTTAGTTTATCCTTTTCTAAATTAAAAAATTTTTCCCATAATTTCTTTCCTAGCAATTTAAGTTCCCTAGTCTTCTGATCATGGTCTCATTGAACTCTTCTAGGCTTTATCTAGCTGTTTTCATCTTTCTTGGGGACAGTGGTAAAACTTAAACAGAATTCTGTTGCCGGAGACTGAAGCCTGGAAATATTATTTTTTTGTAACATACTGACAGAATACTTGTTTATGCATCCAAAGATGAAGTCATAACCCAGATCTTGTTCTCCAGAATTGTCCATCTTTGACTTGTCCTTACTGAATTGTATGTTGCTTTTCCCCAGCTTTCTGCAGTTTTCCACAATTGTTCTTAACTGCAGCCCTGGACATTTATATATGCATAGATGCTTCTTTTTGATGCCATCTCTAAACATATACCTTTTCATCTTCTAAACATATAAACGTCATACATATAACATATAAACATAATCTTCTAAACATATTTTTTCATCCAACTGGTTAATTACAAAATGCTTGATTTTTTCCAAACCCATGAAAGAGCTGTCCTTGAGTCTTTTCAGTTTGAGAGTACTCTGTTGATAACTATTGTTTTGCATCTGTCTCTAGTAACAGTGTATATATCCTACTGCGTTATTTGATGCAAAACCATGTCAAAGTCCCCCTTAAAGTTAGTGCATATGGCATCTATACGATAGCCCTGGGCAGTTACCATTCTATAGAAAGAAACGTGTCTTGCATTGAAAGCTAAGGAACAGGACATTGCCTAAGGTATTTCCAGTCCTTTCCTTCCTTTCAGCCCCTTGAAATTAGTTATTTAATACAAACAAGTATATTTTAAAATATTTAGTTGTTTAAAATAATTTCCCCTGTTTAATTGGCAGTGGGGCAGTCCTTTCATAGACTATCACATCTGTTTACTTGCTAGTACTGGTTTATTTCTTGTTGTGCATAGAGAAGAATACTATATGAAACAACTTAGAAAAATAAGGTTTTGTTTGTTTGTTTGCTTTTATTTTTTTCTTCATTAAAAACATTACTTTTTGAGGAACAAGTATCAGAAAATATGTATGAATGACCTAGGCTGAGCAGCACGGTTACTTCTACTTCAATTACTGTAACTGATTAGCCTAAAAAGGCCCAATGGTTGATTAACATTATTTTCTTGGGGGAAGAAAAAACAAGGCACTTCAGCAGAAAAAAAGATATATGGTACTGTAAAGTGTGCTCTCATAACTTGTGATAGTTTATAGTTGAAGACTTTTTTTTTTTGTACTGTAAAGGCTACATATAAAAAGTAGCTTTTATTGGAAAAATCTAATATTTCAAATACAAGGCCTATCATTACTTTTGTAGGTGAGCATGCACACAATTTCTGCAGCAGGGACCAAGTGTGTCATTTTTTGAGGTTTTAAAATCCACTGAGAAGCAAGAACACTCCTCTCTTCACTACCTGTCTATATTTATCCTGTATATTTTTGTCAGTCATGACAATATATTCTTATCTTAGCTCTTCATCTTCCACTCTGAAGGCCACTTCCTCCTCTAGGTTAGCCACAGCCAATCCTTCTAGCTGAAGAAGATCACACAGGCCTTTCAAAAAACCCAAGTTCTGGTTACCTTAATTTTCAGGTATTATGTTAATTAGCATGAAACATATATTCTCTCATTTCTATGATTATGCAAATCTAATACGTCTGCTGTCAATGGAAATCTTCATTTGAATTCAAGATACACTGCATGAGCTTCAACTAAAGTCCTATAAAATCAGAAACTACATGTAATTTATCCAATTAAGGACAAAGACCGTGGGCTGTGTGTGGCAGTATTTTTCAAGGAGATAGACTGAAAACCAAACAAATATTGGTGGGAGACATGACAATTAGCAAACCAGTACTTTCTGCTATTTGTTCTTACATTCTTTGGCACAGTGTTTCTGTTTAGGAAATTTCTTCAGATTTCTCCTTGTCCTTTCCTCATGCCACCAATTAATCTTAAAATGGTAGAAAATAGACTTTGACAAGAAATGGAATTTACACTGGTCAAGGGTGTGACTTGCTCTTTCTTTCTGAAGCCAGAATAGGAAACAGTTGCTAGACCTTTCAGTGGAAGATCTTTGAGTCTGAGAACCTAAGAATAAAAAGTATTATCTGGTTCTGAGAATATGTTAGATATCTTGCCCTAGTTTATTAATGGATGCTGAAGTCCATGGCAATTTTTGTTCTAGGCATGCTGAAAATGCCTGCCCTCAGTACTGTGAAGTTATGATCTAGTTCAGAGACATTTATGACAATAAATGCCCTTCATTTAGCAGTTATAGAAAGAATATCCCATGCATTCTCTCAAGCCACTGGGCTGTATATCATCTCATGCCTATGGTTTTGCTCACAGCACTGGAAACAAACCCTAAGCTTCTTGTCTCCAGTTTTCTTTCTGCTGTTTGTCAGTTCATTTAGATAATATATACTGCACATTTGTGTGAAAAATTCAATTATAACTTTCAATTATAACTAGCCAGTTAATGGCCACTTAATCCAACTGGTGCCTAAATGAGTTCAGAAGCTTGTTGTCTGTCACAGCAAGTGTCAGGAGATGATGGAGGCTTAAAGTAGCTTCTACTAGCATAGCACTAAAAATGTCATACATGAATGAGGAGAGTAAGAGGAAAAAAAAAAAAGTTTTACCAAGCTTTCCTTCTCCTCAGTGCATGATGGTTGAGAACAGTTATATTCACAACTTCCTTGGGCAACCCATTCCAGTGCCTCACCACCCTTACAGTAAAGAATTTCTTCCTTATATCCAATCTAAACTTCCCCTGTTTAAGTTTGAACCCATTACCCCTTGTCCTGTCCCTGCAGTCATTACAGGCCCCCCTTCCAATACTGGAAGGCTGCTATGAGGTCTCCATGCAGCCTTCTCTTCTCCAGGCTGAACAGCCCCACCTTATTCAGCTTATCTTTGTACGGGAGGTGCTCCAGTCCCCTGATCATCCTTGTGGCCCTCCTCTGGACTTGTTCC
>NDXB01001667.1:8605-23945 GCA_002631895.1 Agapornis roseicollis | reverse complement strand
CCAGGGCGAGCAGTGGGTGATGGGGATGGGGCAGGGTTTAACCTTTATTTTCCATTCCAGTTTCTGAATGTTTCTTCTTTGCTGGTTTTGCTCTTCCTGGGCTGTGTGGGTTCCTTGCACTGCCCATTGGGAGCTGATTCCATTTCCCATGTGGGACACACCAGGGGAACTCGTGCCCATAAGGAAATGGTTAAGTGTGGTGGGCACTGGTGGGCTTTGGTGCCTGCACACAGGCAGGGGCTGCCCACCAGCATCCCTGCAGATGCATGTGTGGGTTAGTACTGCTGCTGGAGGGCTGCAGAGGAGAGAAGGGCCCAAAACAGGGGTCAGAAAAGGCTTGGGGAACCTCACAGCCAATGCTGCTCCCCACCATACTCCAGCCAAGCATTGTTAAACCCATCAGGCTCTGTATTTCCTCCCTTCCCCATTGCTGGAGCTCTTGGGCCCCTTTCAGACCTCAGCTGAGCAAAGAAAGCAAAGTCTCAGCACAGGCTGCTTCCCGTATAGATTCATACATCACACACGGATCTATAGCACACAGACCTGTGGAGCATACAGAGAGGGGCCATGGCCAACACAGTGAGGCTGGATGGGGCTGTGCTGACTCTGGCTCCCTGGTGCTGTTGTTGGGGGTGGCAGCCTGGGCTGCAAGATTTAATTACATTAAATTATAATAAATACATTAAACTATATTAAAATATAGAAATAATAATAGTAATAATAGAAGAAAAGGAAGAAGATGAACAGGAAGAAGAAGAGGAAAAAGAAATAGCCAGGCTGCAGCTGGATGGGGTTGTGCTGAATGTGTAGCATCCCCCAGATGCTGTTGCTGGGGGAGGCAGCCTGGTCTGCAAGGTTTAATAACATTTATAATAATAATAACAGAAAGAAGAAGAAATAGAAGAATGTTAGTTAACCCTTATTAATGTAACACAAGCCCTGCAAACCCCTGTGAGTCCAGGAAAGCCCTGGGTCACCAATCTGTGTGACTCAAAGCACCAACCCTCACAAGACTTGGCCATGCTCTTGGTTTGGGGGCTCTCCCCAGAGCCCCTCAGCTTTCACCTGCTGGAAAAGCCAAAGCTCCAGCATAGCAACACCAAGGCCAGGATCCCTCCTCTGCTGTGGCAGAGGGGTCCTCCCCACCCGGGCTGATGCTCGGCTCCCCTGTGCAGCGGGGTCGGGTACCAGAGTTGGCAGCACCAGCAGTGCTTGGCAATGCTCACACACATTGGGGATGGATGTTAACAGTGCTGAGCTCCTGGGAGAAATGATCAAACTCTGCACAAGGCAGAGAGCAGAGGGAGGGGAGGGGGAGGAAGGGAAAAGAGCTCCACAGATTCATTCTGCTGATGAGAATCACAATTGGGCATCGCCAAACCAAGCCTGGGGTGAGCTGAGCTCAGCCCCAGCCTGACCACAGCCACCCTGCCAGGGTCTGCATCCAGGAGCTTTGCTTGTGCCCACAAAGCTCCTGCATGAGGGTCCCTGCATGGGGAATGTGCTGCAGCCTGTGAGGCAGGATCAGGCCCCTGGTCTCGGAGGGGATGAACTAACCCTGTTGCGAGCATCCTGGCTTGAACAGGGTCTTTATCTCTGGTGCCTTGGCTTTACCTGCCCAGCGGGGAAGTTGAGCACTCAGAATTGTGAGATTCATTTCAATGCCAAAATTCAACAGAATTCAATGTTGAGGGGGTTTATTTATTTTTTATTAAGTTCCCAATTTTGGGCCTTTAAAGACCTATTTCTCCTCCTGTTCCCTCCAGCAAGGATGGCTCTGGAGGTCCCTCCTGGCCTGAAACAAAGGCAGAAGATTCAGCAGTGACCACGGGACATGAGGAGCTGCTGCTTTAAAAGGAAAACAAGGTAAGAGTTTGGGAATGCAGGATCTGACCCTCCTGCCAGCAGCTCCCTCCTGCTTTGCTCCTGCAGAGCTGGGAAAGCCAGGAATTCCCGTGGGAAGGATGTGACTCTGGCATTCCCAGGATGGCGCTAGGGGCACACGGGGACTCCTCCTTGGCTTGGACCCCCATGGGCACATTGGAGGGCACCGAGGAGGCCGCAGGGCTTTGTGTTGGGGGACACAGCAAAGGCTCGAGGGTCCATGCCGGGGCTGGAGGGGCACCCATGGGTGGGACTCCCCCTTGCAGGCCCCGCTCTGCTGCACCCACATTCCCGCTGTGCTCCAGCCGTGCCCTCTCCCTGGCTGTGATTTCATTCTGATCTCGGCTGTTTCGCTCCCTCCTCCCTCCTCTCCCTGCCAAGTCCGCAGGTTCCTGCTGTGACCTTGAGCTGGTTTCTGGAGCCGGTTGTGGGTTTCTTAAAGGAGCCGTGGGGGGCTCCCACTGACCCCTTTCTGCTCCCCCAAACCCCAGCACTGGGAAGCCCAGGGATGGAGGGGACTGAGAGCGAGAGCCCCAAGGGCACAGACACTGGGAGAGGGTGGAAGTGGCCAATTCTGCAGCCACGGAGCCACATCTTGGCCACGGTCACCACCAACCACTCTGTTTAGTGTGAGGACAAACAGGGATGCTCCTGGCCCCATGTGTGTGCTCATACCCGTGTGCTCACTGGGAAGCTGTTGCTTGCACCCAACAATAGGTGTTGCACATAAACCCCAAATCCCATTAGCATCCCCATGCCCTAATGTGAAGGTGGAGCCTCAGCAGGGCTGAAACCCCACAGACTTGCTCTCACCCCAACTCCTTAAGGCACCTCAAACTATTCTCTGGGTTAATCCCTGTTTGGGGACCCCCAGAATCTGGGAATGGCATCACTTGAGGGGGAACCAGTTCTTGAGCTGAGATTGAGAAGCCAAAAAGCATCTTGAAGTGCCAACAGCTCTGATGTGGACATGCACAAGTAGTCGTGTACATGGAAGCAGACGTGTCCCAGGGCCTGTGCCATGGAGGTCTAAAGCCACTGCTTAGATGTCAGCCTTGTAATGGGCAAGTAATGGAACTTTGGAATTATGCAGGCAGCAGTTGGTGCTCCGCAGAGACGGTGCCTTTAATCCATGGGGATGCTTCTTGGCAATCAGGGAGGGGGGGGTCTTAAATTAGAGAGAAGGAAGAAGGGGCTGCATTGCTGCTGTCTGCAAGGGGGGGGTGATGCTTGGATGGGCTTGGAAGATGCTGCGGTGACAAACTCACTGCTGAGGACTCCTCATGCAGCATCTCATCCATAACCCACTGGAGAGACTGGAGAGATCCAAAGCTGCCCCCAGACTCAATCCTGGGGACTGCTCCCTGCTGCTTTGTGGATGCATGGACCACAGGACCCTCAGATCAGCCCGGGGACCCCAAAACCGATCACTGCCTTGTGAGTTGGCACCAGCAGCACCTTCTGCCCCAGACGTGGAGCCCGTGATGGCTCCTTATGCTGTGGAAAGAATGTTCTCAGCCCCATCTATTATAGATACATATGGGGGAAACTGAGGCACAGTGAAGTTACCAAAGCAGAAGGGATAGAGCATAGTGATGGGAGAAACTCAGGAGGCCTTGTTCTATGGACCAACATAGCAGACCAACCACTCAAGGGATGAAACCATAGAGATATCCCTCTGTATCACTACAAAAAAAAAAGGGTTATATTTAGTCTACCTCAAGGCACCAATGTGCCACCAAAAGTCCCAGCACAGTAGCCAGGGCACTCTTGGGAGCCCCTGATCTCATCAAGGAAAGGAGAAGCCACCCCTTCCGCTCTAATCTGAGCTGATGGGACTGATGCTCTGCAGGTGAGGAGCTCCCAGGGCTGCGGAGCCAGCACAGGAGGCTCAGCCGTCACCATCACCACGGGGAAAGCCCGAGCCCAGAGGGAGGACACAGCCCTGGGCTCAGCCAGCGCCACACTGGGAGGAGGACGAGGGATGGAGCAGGAGGAGGCGGGAGGGAGGGAGGGAAGAAAAAGAGAAAAATGAGTTTTCCTGCTGGCCCGGCGGCGCGGGCATTGATCGGGTGCGGAGCAGGGCTCAGAGCCTCATTCCCCACCGCTGCCTCACAATTATTGGAAAAAGCCCTGCGCTGTTGCTGCACTGAAATTAGTTATTGATCTCGTGTCTGGGTGACAGGCGCAGCGCTGGGGCTGCTCTCCTGCAGCAGCCTCCGCTCACCCCGGGGCTCAGCATCCCGGGGCTCAGCATCCCGCGGCTCAGCATCTCAAGGTGATGAGGTCCCGGTGCTTCTGTCAGCTCCAAAGCTGCTCCCCAAGGAGGTTTCGCCCACCCTGTTGCATGTAATGGAGATATCAGTGGGAGAAAAGGGAGCTGGCCCATGCAGGATGGAATCCATTCCACACACACCACCCCCTTTCACCCTTTGCCCCCCATCCATAACCATTCCCCACTCCAGGGATTGGGGTCAGGGTGTCCTGAGGCCATTTCCACCTCCTGATAATGTGGCCATGGTGAAGAACAGCAGGAAATGAGGCAGCTTTTGTTGCCTCGAAAGGTTCTGCACATCCCTGGCTGCAGCCATTGGAGAGGCTGGACCAGCATTGGCCTCCTGGCCCTGCGGGGACAAGGGACATGAAGGGAGCTGTGAGGCTGGGCAAATGGTTTCTGCCCATCCCAGGGACACTTCCACAGCTTCCACGATAAGAAGGGGTATTTATTTCCTTGTTGTGATGCAGGAACAGGGACATTTCAAACAACCCCATTATCCTCAAACACAGTCAACAGAGAGATGCTTTGCTCCATGGTAAAGCTGGGGTTTGGTTTCCAGTGGGTTCATTTGGAGCCTCACCTTTGATTTGAGTCAATTGAGGTGTTCCCTTTGCACAGAGCAAAGGATTCACTGGCAGTGATGGGGGTTTGAGGCTGGCACTGATCTCTTTGGTCACATTGGGGCTGTTGGAGCCTTTATAGGGGTTTTATCCACCAACTTTTTACCCCTCAAAACAATGACCTGTAATGATCCCTCCATGGGGTGTAATTAAAGTGGCCAGGGGCACAGCCAGCTCTCACCTCCTGCTTCCCCCTCAGCACCCCAGGGCCCTAAAGATGGGTGTCCCTGGTGAGAATGGGAGTCCTGGCCCCTTCCCCAGGCCTGGACAAAAGCCTGGGAACAAAAGCCTGTGGGATGCAGGAGGCATCTCCCAGCCGGGGGGTATTTGTTTAGCCCATGGGAGGTGGAGAGGGGAAAGGAAATTGCATTTCAAAGTGAAGCCTTTGTAGCCCCCCAGTGCCCTCGGCGTGGCCTCATAGCCCTGGGTCCCCTCCGGGAGGGGAAAAGAGAAGATGGGAAGTTAAGAAAAGGCAAATGCAGCCAGGAGGAGGGAGCAGATCCCTGCGGGAGCGTTCCCCCAGCTCAGCCTGTCTCTGGGTGGGTTAAGCTGAGGATGCCTCAGCTCCAGGGACCGACTGCTGGGCTGAGTGAGCTTGGGAACTCACATGTTCCTCCCCATTCCTCTCCATCCTCACACTTACACTGGGTTGATAATTTAAGGGAGGGCGTTATCCTGGTGCTGGATCAAAACCTGCTCCTGGCCCCTTCCCGGAACACTCGGAGCGGAGCTGCGGGCACACAGATCCCTCAGAGGCACCAAAAGAGGATGGCAGAAGCCGGCCAGGCAAAGCCCAACCCTCATGGACCTGTCCAAGCTTCCCACCAAGGTGCCACCAGCACTGGGAGGGCTCTGACCCAGGCTTCTTCTGCAGGTCCCTTTGTCAAGTCCATCACCCAAAGCTGGGCACGTCCCTGCATGGACAAACCCCGGGTGCCTCCAGCCCTGCCTTTGACACCAACCTGTGGGTCCCCAGGACCACAGGAGGTCTCCCAGGGCTGTTTTGGTGTTTTATAACCCTAAAAGAGCCCATTTCCTCCCCACCAGGCAGGGAGGTGCAGCAGAAACAGCCCCTGGCATCTCCTCATGAGAAGCAGCTTCCCAGTTTGTAACAGTGAGCTCCCCTCACCCCAGCACTGGCACAGGCAGGCGCTGTGCGAACAAGCCAGCACAGCCCCGAAACCCCCTAAACAAAGCTGGGATGTGGCTCCCAACTGCCCCTGACAGAGCGGAGCTTTGCACTCCATGGGCTCTGCTGAGGGATGAAGGGGTAGGCACGGCGCTGACCCCATCCAGGGGCTCTCCTGCTTCCCACTTCCCTCCGGCACGCTGGCGGAAGCCGAGCCCACGCCGGCAGCGGCGGTTGGGCAGATGGAAAGACCAAATGATGGCTTTGCAGGGGGCCTGGGATTTGTTTGAGCCATCGCTGTCTCAGTGAGTGCCTTCGAATAACGGATACACTTGAGAAAATCGCCATCTGCTCCCGGACAATCCGCAACCAGAGGAAAAGGTGAAATACATTCAGTGACGGCATTATCCGCCCGGCCCCGGCTCCAGCAGCAGGGTCAGGCTTTGTGCAGAGGCCCGAAAGTGAGTTAGGAATGAGAGGATGGTTTGGGATGAGCAGGAAGCAAGGAAGAGGGGAAGCGTTGGATGCTGCGCCTGCGGCAGGGCTCTCCCCGCATCCCGGGTTTGGTGAATTTGGCAGGAAGACAGAATCTCACCAGATCTGTTATTTTTTTCCCCCATCTCTGAATTTCAAGCACCTCCTGCTTCCAGCTGGGCTGGAAATACCACAAAAACAGATGCTACAATGCAGCACATTGAGTGCTTCGAACCTGGGGAGAAATCAGACATGAGAAACACAGGCAGGGCTTGCAGCGCCGGCCCCATCAGCCGGTCTGGGATTGAGCTTGAGGGTGGCTGGAAAAGTCCTCACACCCATAGATAGGCTCAGCAGCTCCAGAAATCAAACCCCTCATCCTCAGCCAAACCCCATCCCTTGAGTGGATGAAGTGCCCCCTGCATCTCTGCTCAGCCGTGCCTGTGAGCACAGAAACCCCCCTCCTTGCTTAGATGGCTGATGTTTATCCATATGCAATTAGAAGGGGGATAAAGCCTGCCCCAAAGTCACAGCACCTTGCAGCAGTCCCTGGATGGAGGGATCCCTGGTGCTCCCAAGAGGACTTTGCTGGGGAGAAAAAGCTTCAGCACTTGGTCCTGCGGGGATGGGAGGAGCTGGGGAGGAACAGAGCTGGATGTGACCATTCTTAGTGGCCTTTCACTCCTGGTAAGCCCAAAGCAAGAGTGCAGCGGTGCTGGACACCAGTGCTGCCCTGCACTCCTCTGGCACCAAAGGGAGCCTGTTGCCTGGGTAAAAGCAACGACTGGGTTTCTTCAACCCTCTTTTCCTCACTGGGCTTTACCTGTGCACCAGGGTGTGTTTGGTACCTGGGGAACACCACCCAAGCTGGCATCACCACCAGCCATCGCCTCGGCCAATTGCATCCACTGGGGATGCAGCCCTTGGGTCTTTTGAGCTCTGACTCAGCTCGGGGAGAGGCTGCCAAGCCCTGCACACCCGAGGTACTGCAGTGAGCCCTAGTGTGCTGCAATGAGCTGCTGTGGCCCCACGGATATGAGTCAGGGATAAACCCTTCCTGAGGGGCAGCGGCTCCCACCATTGGTGTGGATGTGCTGGTGTGCCCAAAGCCAGGCACAAACGGAGGAGAAGTCCCCTCTGAGATATTTGCTGCCCATGTGGGAGGTAAAAGCTCCCATTTGGATTCTACAGCAGGCAAAAGGTGGGCACGGTGCTGTCTCAAAGTGCTGCCACCTTGCTCAAAGCAGGATGAACACGATGGTGACCCAGTGTTGGGGGCATAGCCCCAACCACAGTGTCATAGGGAGCCCCTGGCTAGGGGTCATTGCATGGGGAACCTTGTTCAGTGTCCTGGGGAGCACCATGGCCACACATGGGTCCTATGTGCCGGCACAGCATCCTTGAGCATCCCAGCAGGCGATGGGCATGGTGCCCCAGTGCATGTCTTGGCACGGTTGCCATGGCTCTATACAACCAATCCCCTCCTCATGGTCCCCAACTGGCTTCCCACCAAGCAGCGTGGGCACCTCCCGCTTGGCACGGCGAGGGGAAGGGCACGCTCCCGGTGGTTCAGGAGGAGGATGAGGCTGTGGAAGCCGGCGGGATGAAGGGCAGAGCGCGTCGCTGCAGCGCGCGGGAGCGGGAAGGCGATGGAGAGGGAGCAGGAATCTGTTGCCCAGGATGTGTGCTTCGCTGTCAGCCGGCTCTGATTAACGGGCTGCCTTCCAGCTCCGCGCCGGCTGCGTTCCTGGCAGGAGCGGAGCCCCCCGGCTTCCTGCCGTAGGAGCGGCTCGCTGAAAGGTTACATTTGCACAATGTGCCGCTGGAAAAGCGGTGCCAGAGGTTGCAGGCGGGGGAGCCGGCGAGCGGCGGCTCCGCTCTGCCTCTGTAATGGAAAAAACCCTCTGGGGGACGCGCAGGGAAATATCAGCTTACACTGCCCCAGCAGAGCCGAGCTGGGCCTGCATGGATGGCCACGGGTGTGGGGAGCAAGGGAAAAGGCTGGGGTGACGGTGGTGCGCATCCCTAAGTCCTTGGCACTGCTCTGGATCAGCCCCATCACCATGGGCTGCAGGGCGCTGAACCCCTCCTGCGTGACACCAGGCTCCCTGTTCAGGTTTTGCGCTTGCTGTAATCAAGATCCCACTTCTCTATGGCTTGGTGGGGAAAACTGAGGTTGTTGAGGGGAAACATCCCAGTCTGGCAAGGAAGAATTTCCTTGCTCCGCACTGCTGTGATTTATGGGGTTTGGCACAGCCACGACTACATCCCCACACACGCACACATCTCATCCCCAGTTTTCCCAGCCCCGCTATCCCGTAAGTTTGGGTCTGGGAATATTATTTTGATGTCTGGAAAGTCCAGCTCTCTGTGGGATTGCTGAGCCCGCCATAGCTGCTCCCTGCTCCACAGCATCCCCTAAAACCTCTGCTCACCTCCTTCACCATCCTTCTTGCACCAAAGCAGTCTCCTCCTGAGCAGCTCAGAACCCTTCAGGGTTCTCCCTCCCTGCACAAGAACCTTTCACCTTAGCGCATCTCACCCTCGTCACCTTCTTGCCACAGAGGGGGGCTCAGGGCAGCAGGGGCAGCACCCACCCTCACCCCAGGGTGCTGGAGCCAGCTCGCTCCGCCTTGCAGGAGCCGACATTTTCCTTTTTGTCTCCCTTGTTTCCTTGGTTTCAAGGTTTTTCTTCCTCACCGAGCCCCTCACTGAAGGAAAACGAACAAACTACGGAGGATCCCCAATTCGAGGTGCTCGGAGGGGACCACAGCTGCCCCTGCAGGCTCTTGGGACCCAATGGTCTTGCCCTGGTTCCTTGGGTTTGCCCTGAAGCTTTTAAATCTCACCCTCACCATATGCACCAGCCACTCAGACTCCAAACCCCACCAGATCCCCTTGCTCAGCATCACCCATCCCGGTCCCTGCAGTGCTGGGGTGTGAGTCCTCCCTCTCCGCTGTCCCTGACTTCCCTCTGTGTCTGTTTTCATTAGGATCTGGAGATAAGCTTCCAAATAAAGGCAGTGTTTTTAACCACCCTGCCTTATCAGCCAGCATCCAACAGCATTCCTTATCTACCCAGCAGGGCTTGGAAGATGCTGGGAGGGAAAAGGAGACCCCAAATATCCAGACCTCTCTTTGTTTAAGATGTAAACCAGCCCTGCAGCCTGTGGCATGGCTCTGGAAGGTACTGGTGGCTTTAGGAAATGACTTCTACCATTAGCAGCTCCTGCCCGGGGACAGCAGTGTTAATATGAGCACATGTGTGAATACAACCCCAGGACCAGCTCAGCACACCTGGATTTTATTCCTGGTTCTGCTGCTGGCCCAGGGATGACCTTCAGCAAGTTCCTTCCCTTCCCTATGCCTGCATTTCCGCTCGCTCAGCCCCTTCCAAGCCCAGGGATGCTCTGCCCAGTGAGATACCCCCCAGTCCAAGGAGACTCCATCCAATTTCACCCCCTCCAAAGGTGTGCAAACAAACAGCAGCAGCTCTGAGCATTGGCAGGCCCTACATCCTCTGAATGCTCACCAGAGCCCCCCACCATGGAGCCCCATTCCATGGGGACTTTACATTGTGTGTGTGTGTGTGTGCAAAGGCCTGACTATAGGAACCAGCTGCCAGCAGCTTCCAGCCCCCAAACTGCTCCTTGCATGGGCCTCACCACAGGGATATCCCCTGGGATGGGGTTGGAGCCAGCCTCATTCTCTTTCTCTGTGTCTTAGGGCCTATGCTTGGGAGAAGTCCTGAAGGAGAAGCACAGGGGAGTAACGTCAATGATGGCAGCGAACTTGTCCCCCTAAACCATCCAGCTGTTTGGAGGCAGCAAACCAACCAGAACACCCCAGCTCTGCTCTCTGCAATGAGATTAACCAAAACTTGGCAGTCCTTATTGGGCTTTACAGAAAAAGGACCTTTTGCACAGGGATCAGAGGTCAACAGAAGTCCGAGGTTGAGCTAGGAATGATCTGGAAAATAAGCCCTACTACTGTTGCCCAAAGAGCTCCCATCCCACATAGGGTCCCCATTAAGGATCAGCTCCATTAGAGATTCATTACTGATGTGGAGCAGCACTCCTACCCAGATGGCATGGAGCTGTTTCCACCCCTCACTACCCAGGTCTCAGTGCACAGGATGCAGATGCTGCCCCAGGATGCAGGTAGGGAAGGCAGGAGGTCATGGGCATCCTGCTCACACTCCAGCCCTGCCATGCTCCCTCCTTGCACACAGCAGAAGGTTCTGGAGGTTGGCTGGAGGGGTGGCATGGGGAGAATGCAGCCCTCCCTGCCCTGGGAAAGGAGGGGGGTGGTGATGCAGGACCCACCTCCATAGCAAATCCAGTCATGGAAGCAGTGCAGGAACCCAGGACTGGGGACAGCAGGGGCCAACGTGTCCCATGTTACTGCCTCCAGTGCAGAGCAGATGTTTAGAAGAGCCTGGCTCCCAGAAACCTCCACTGTAAGCCTTGTTGCCAGAGCATGCGAAGAATCCCAACGCTGAAGCACAGCCAAGACACCCAGCTCTTTGGGGAAGCAGCATCTACAGATGCAGGCAGCACAGTGGCTTTTGGGGACAAGCGTGTCACGCTGGGAGCTGTCAGGTCCTCTGGCCTCCATCCTGCACTCACTGCCTTCCTTGAGCCACAGCCTGTCTCAAGGATGAGGTTGTTTTCCTGCCCTTTTCCCAAACAAGGTCTCCAACCAGACCAAAACCCCCTTTGAGTCCACCGAGCCTTCGCTTGTGGACAGCAGAGATCTGGCTGATTGCATGGGGTTGGATTTCTTCCTCCTTTCCAGCTGTTAAATTGCATTATAGACAGTTAAAAATACATCACATACTTTCCTAATGTGACTTTTCCGTGGTAAGCAAGCAGCACGGCAGCACCGAGGTCACAGAGAGCTGCTCGCTCGTGCCCAAGGATGGCCAAGTGAGCGGCTCTGCTGGCTTCCAATTGTGTGGCCCTAGATTTGGGTCCTACAGAGGGGAACTGAGTGGCCCCACAGCGGCTCTGGCCTGGGCAGCCTGACCCTCAGGCTCACGGCCTCTCTTCTGCCTCAGTTTCCTCCCTTGTCAAAGCTTTTCTGGTGTGTTCTCTGCAATGAGATCTCACATTAACCAAAACTTGGCATTCTCTGTTGGGCTTTCCAGAAAAAGGGTCTTTTGCACAGGGATCAGAGGTCAACAGGAGTCCAGGGGTGAGCTAGAAATAAGCTGCTAACAGCATTACAGCAGAAAGGCCTAATTCCTGAGTGAAATGCCAGTGGGATACAGCCTGGCCAGAGCCCACAGCAGGCATGGGGCAGTGCCAGGGTGGCTGAGCTCAACCTAAGGAGCAGCATTGCTGCAACCCATGTGTGAGCTGGGATTAACCTCCCCTTCTCGCAGCACAGCAAGCTGCTCGGAGGTCTGGGTGGGTGGGTGGAAAAACCATCTCCTTTTGGCTTGCTGCAGCACTGGAAGGAGCAACCTACATCCCCAAGGATGCGGTCCCTCATGGCTGTGGGGAGGCAAGGGGAGAGCAAAGCTGATCTGCCCTCGGTTCCCAGTGCTGGCAAGGTGTTTGCATCAGCCTCCTGCATCCCAGCCAGGCGGCATCAACCAACACCAACCCCGACAGACACCGACCCAACCTCTCATAGGACTGATGCCACAGCCCCAGCATGGGGTTGGGCTGCAGAGAGGAGCCCAGTGCCCCAAAGCAGCCGGGGCACCCTGGACCCCAGTGAGGAGCTGGATGGGGAGGAGAGCCTGTGAGAGGGCAAGGAAGGAGTTAACTTCCCAGCACTGCCAGCCCCCCCTCCTGCTTCTCTGCTAACTTTGGGAGGAAGGGAATAGCATAAAGGTAAGAGTGGAGGAAGGAGAGAGGAGACAGATGAGAGAAGGAGCAAGCGAGGGAGAAGGGGGAGCGGGAGAGAGGAACAGACGGCAGAGAGGGAGAGCGTGGGGGGGAAGATGCTGACGCTTCTCCTCCATCTCTGCGAGAGGCAGATAGAGGGGAGCAAGGGGAGAGAAAAAAAAGAAGGCAGCAAAGACCAAGGGAACATGGGAGAGGGAGAAGGAAGGAGCCCGAGCGAGGGAGCATGTGTGAAAGTCGCAGTGAGAGAAGGGGCCTCTTTGATTCCCCTGCCTCATACCAGACAGTGTCTAGACTGCAGCAATTATTGTCAGCTCAGAACACCCAGGCATTGCCATTTCAGCTGAAAGGGAGCTTAACAAAGAGCGAGGCAGAAAAAAACCTACCCTGCCGGCACAGAGCTGGGCTCCCTCCAGCACAAGGGGCTCTTCAGAGGGTCCTCCATCACCCCAAGCCCCCAGCCCCAGGTGCCCTCACAGTGAGGGGAAGCAACGAGTTTGCTTGAAGCAAGGTGGCCACGGTGTGTGAGCAGTTCCTGGCCCAACCCCGGGGTCCTTGGCTGGTTTTGGGGTGCACCCGCTGAGCTCAGCTCTCCCTGCAAGCCCAGGTTATGGGGTGCAGGGCTGGGGAGCCCTGGGGAGGTGCCTGGCAGAGGGGCAGCTTCCCCAAGGGGCATCATTGGGCTGTGAGTGCCCATGGAGCTGAACCGCAGGCCAGTGGCAGATGGTCAGACAGACACCTCAGCATCACCAGAGCCTGGGGGATGAGCATGCCTCCTCTGAGCAACAGGGATGTGGCCCATAGAGCTGGGGACCTTCTCCTGCTTAGGGACCCTGATGCACGCTGCTCCAGCAGCTCTCTGGCTTCCCTGGGGGTCAGGAAATGATGGGAGGTCACTCATGCAAAATCACAGGGATAAAATCATCCCTCCTCTTCTCCATCCTGTTTCCTCACCACCACCGGGGGAGTTACCCCTTCCCCTCTCAAGCCCTTTGCCCTCTAAGGGCCTTTTGTGCCTTTGGAGGTCTGGGATGCGGCCGAGCTTCACAGGAGGGAATTAACGCCCAGAGCTGGCAGAGCATCAGGAATTCCTGCCATCCGCTGGAAACACCACCCTGTGCCCACCCTGCCTCTGGTGAGAGCCAGCTCCAAATACCTCAGAGAGGAAGAGGTCAGGAGGAGAGCTCGTGTGCCCTGTCTCTACCGTACCCAGAGTTTTGGAGGTGGTGATGATGCCACCCCACTGTCTGTGGGGCTGTCGTGCAGATGAGCCCCATTGGGCTTATCCCAAGCACCACCCACCTTCAAACTTAGGGTGCAAAGAGCAGCAGGGCCAAGTGACCTTCCCCAGTGGTGGATGGCACCAGGGACTGGCCCCACAGAGGCTCAGGACCAGCATGCTGGGAAAGGCGGCTGATCCCTGCAGATGCCAGAGCTCAGCTCAGGTTTAATTAGCACTCTTAATGCTTGGAAAGGAGGCACCAGGGGATACTCGGTGGGTTGGACACGTTTTCCTCACTAGTGATCCAGTACGGCAACAGGGAAGTTCCCAGTTCCAGCTTGGTCAACATTGCCCTGGGGACTAAGTATGGCAAATACCCTTGGTAAACCCCACTTGGACCCCTCAGAGCAGGGGTACCTCTGTCAAAAGGGGGTTTTGTATAAAAGCCAAACAGTTGGCATGTTTTGCCAGTGTGGGATATAGTTTGAGAGGTGCCTGAGCCCACACTAGCTCAGCTGAGCTGTTTGTGCTTGCACCCTCTCTGTCTTTAGGGAGCAACATCCCTTCTTTGGCCAGGTCTGATCATGTCTCCTAAACCAAGGACTCCTGCCTTGGGTACATGGCACTGATGTTGCTGTGCAGATGAAATCAGCCCCACTCAGGATCTGAGAGACCAGAGGAGATGGCAGCAGAAGTCCCACAAAGGACCAGGATGGCAAAACCTGCCTGGGGAGGGACTCATCCCCTTGGTTTACCTTGGTTGGCCATGGTGTGTCTGCAGGGCCAATGCTGTTTCCTGGTAAGGATCACATCTCTCATCACCATCCCACTGCAGCAATGCCCTCAGCTCCCAGCACCACGGTCCTGACCTCCATCATATGCTCTTGCAGTGGCATCACTTCTGCATCTCAGGGATGGGGTCTCCATCTCCAGCAAGGCCTTGCACACAGGGCTTGCAGTGCTCCAGCCATGGAAGATGCTGAGCTTCCAACAAGTGTGGGTGCTGCAGAGAAATGAAACACATAAAGTACTTGGTAAGAGCAGTGGCAGGCCTTCACACTGTGAGCATGGGACATAAAGTGCTTGACCTTCACAGGGAACTTCTGGCCAGCCTGCTCTGACTCAGGGGACCATGAAGGGGACCTGCAACATGACAAGGCTGGAGAGCCTGGGGAAGTGCTTCCCCAAAGATCTGCCAACTGCAGGGCTTCCAAACTCCCACCCCAGGGCTTTGCACCACAGACCAAACACAGCCATGGAATGCAATGGGATTGCCACTGAGGCCTCCCTGAAGTTCTCTGATGCTGGACTCTCATCAAAGCACGGTGAGGCAGTGCAAGAAGGACCTTGCCTTCTCCATGGTACCTCCAGCGTCCCTCCCTCAAAGCAACTTGTGCCCCTGTCAGACCCAACCCTGCAGAGATGCAGCTCTCAAAGCCTCCCACATGTGCCCATTGCCAGGCCCCTTCTGTTGTTCCCCAGCTCCCTGAACCAGCCGCGGTCCCAGGCTCCCAAGCAGGGATCCAGGAAGCCACAGCCGCCGGTGTACGTGCCCTGTTTGTGTGCGAGGGAAACCGGCCGCATCCTGCTCCCCGAGCACGCAGACATGTGCCGGGAGAGGATGGAGCTGGTGAAGGCACAGGGGGCAACCGGGACCCTGCGGGCACAGCCGGACCTGGCCCCGCTGCATCCCGTCCTCTGCCGCCGCACCAGGACCATGCGGGGACCCACGGCGCATCCCCGCACCACGCAGGACCCTTTCTCGCCTTCCCATCCCTCTGCAAATCGCTCTGCAAATGCCAACTGCCTGCTTTCCAGTTCCTGCAGATTTACCCCCTCCTCCTCTCTCCCCCCCCCCCCCCCCCCCCCCCCCCCCCT
>NDXB01001666.1:50561-81207 GCA_002631895.1 Agapornis roseicollis | reverse complement strand
ATGAACATGAGCTGGCTCCAGTGTGCGCTTGCAGCCCAGAAAGCCAACTGTATCCTGGGTTGCTCCAAAAGAAACGTGCCCAGCAGTTCAAGGGACGTGATCCTGCCCCTCTACTCTGCTCTCATGAGACCTCACCTGGAGTATTGTGTGCAGTTCTGGTGTCCTCAACATAAAAAGGACATGGAGCTGTTGGAACAAGTCCAGAGGAGGGCCACAAGGATGATCAGGGGACTGGAACATCTCTCGTATGAAGGCAGGCTGGGAAAGTTGTGTCTGTTCAGCCTGGAGACATGGAGCTGTTGGAACAAGTCCAGAGGAGGGCCACAAGGATGATCAGGGGACTGGAACATGTCTCGTATGAAGGCAGGCTGGGAAAGTTGTGTCTGTTCAGCCTGGAGAAGGCTGAACGGAGACCTGATAGCAGTCTTCCAGTATCTGAAGGGGGCCTATATNCAGTTCAAGGGACGTGATCCTGCCCCTCTACTCTGCTCTCATGAGACCTCACCTGGAGTATTGTGTGCAGTTCTGGTGTCCTCAACATAAAAAGGACATGGAGCTGTTGGAACAAGTCCAGAGGAGGGCCACAAGGATGATCAGGGGACTGGAACATCTCTCGTATGAAGGCAGGCTGGGAAAGTTGTGTCGGTTCAGCCTGGAGAAGAGAAGGCTGAACGGAGACCTGATAGCAGTCTTCCAGTATCTGAAGGGGGCCTATATGGATGCTGGGGAGGGACTATTCTTTTGGGACTGTAGTGACAGGACAAGGGGTAAAGGGTTAAAACTTAAACAGGGGAAGTTTAGACTGGATTTAAGGAAGAAATTCTTTCCTGTGAGGGTGGTGAGGCACTGGAATGGGTTGCTCAAAGAAGCTGTGAATTTCTCCATCCCTGGTGGTGTTTAAGGCCAGATTGGACGAAGCCTTGGGTGGCATGGTTTAGTGTGCGGTGTTCCTGCTTATGGCAGGGGGGTTGTTGCTAGATGATCTTAAGATCCTTTCCAACCATAACTAGTCTGTGATTCTCTGATTCTTAAAAGGAAGAGGTAATGATGGACTAAGATCAGACTGGAAAGAGAGGGGTGAAATGACAACCTGCGTAAAAAAGATTACTGTGCTCAAAGATGTACAGTACATTGCCTCCAGATATTTCTATAATATTAAAGACCAATTAGATCACATGACATCCATCTTTTTCCTAAGAAACCAAATTTTTCATTTTTTTTTTCTTTCTTATTTGTAAACCAAACCTGATTGGTAATGAAATACTTCTTTTTCATAAATATTCAAAAGTGTTAAGGAAATTGGTGAATAGTTTTCTCTGTTGCCTTTCTACTAGAGCATTTCTTGTGATGATATCTTTTAGCAGAGCTGTATCCATTGGTTGGTATCAAATGGAATGTGGGAAGGAGTAAACTATCTTAATCTTCCATTTCTGTATTTATGGGGGATAACAAATGCATTTGCTATGTGCTTCTCTTTTTTTTCTGGAGGAAGGGAAAGACTGAGAGCAAGCAGACATTCAAAGATATTTTTTCAGAGTGAATGATGATCATTTAGTGTTGCTGTGAGTTATTGTGCAGTTTTATCCCTGTGGCTTCCATACAACATTCCCACCATTTTGTAGCTGTTTCTACTTGCTTTTTGGAAAGGTAAGTAACAATTTGGATTCAGGGCTGAATCAAAACTAAACTTTTCCTAAGTAAAGAACTGCAGATGTTACAGAAAATAACTTTCATACCCATGTGTGGGCTATTATCTCTTAAAAATTGAGAAGAAACAACCAAATTCTTGTTCCATTTCTGAGGGGTCAGAAGTGAACATTTTCAGCCCCTTCAAGGGAAATACATAACGCCGTGCAAGCTCTGACTAGATATTTGTCTCTTCTGGCAGCTGCATTGAAACAGACTTAAAAGGCGTGTTTCCAGGCATGTATACAGTGAGAGAGGGAGCGAACAAGACTCCAGGTGAATAAGCTAAGACCCCCCATGGTATAAACTACAAGCTTATCACTAACAGGTGTTTATGTAACAGCTGGACCATTCTCACCTTATTGTATTTTCCTGCCACCTGATAAATTTCCAGCTGAATCAGTGGAAAAGAGCATCTTTCTGTTTGACTTCTTTAAGGAAGTTTCTGTCTATGTTTGCTAATTAGTCTCACAGAATGCTATGGTCTATGAAAAAGATGCAATAGCATTTCTAATTACATGAATGTTTCCCTGATGTGTCAAGATGGAAAAACACCAGAATCCACCTTCTGGATTTTCATTCATTGAAACTGTTACATGTCTGGAGGAAGATTGGACCCAAGCTAGCACTCCAAACACAATCGCTTGTCAAATGCTTCATCCCCAACAGCAGACATACTTGGATTCTGGTCCCAAAAGCTGGTCCTCTGTGTGCATTGCTATCTCAAAGGCCTGACAAGCCTCACCTTGGCCAGACAGTGCCAAAGCAAGACCACACTGGGCAGAGGTGATCACTCTGTACTCAGAAAGCCTTTGCTGGTCGGATCTTCTACATGGTGCTGCCTTTGGGAGTGAAGTCCTCACTGCCTGGGACAGAAAGTAGTGACTAGAACTGATTCTTGGCTTCCTCCACACCTGGCACTTTTTTAGCCTCAAATATGCAAACATTGTTGTGTTCATATTGTTGATGTAAGCTTCTGGAGGTAGATCTCATGTTTCAGGAGTATTTAACTGAGACAATACCATGGCAAGATGCTTCTGGGTATCTTGAGGAAATCTGCAGCTGTAACTGCTCCTGTACAGCCTTTTGGGGATCCCCCAACCTGTCCACAGCCCAGAACCCCACGTCAGCCCCTGTGACCATCAGCTCCTGTTCCAGCAGTGCTGCAGTAGGGTCAGTCTCCAGCTCCCAACAGCCTTGCTCTGCCTGGCAATTGGCACAGGTGACCCACTAATCCTGGCCCACCCATGGGTCCACATCCCTGTCCAGCCTTGGCTGATCCCCAGGGAAGTGTCCAATGCCTGGGGCTGGAGGGCAACATGATGGATGCCAAGAACTGCAGTGTCAGGGCACTGAAGTCACTGGCCTTCACGTAAGCATACAACCCTCATGAGTGACAGAGCCCTCCAAGAAAATCCTCCAAGCTATCCAGATAAGCCTAAGTACTGTGTCATAAACTGAAATACCCAGTGGTTTTGTGTATATTTGGTTTAGGTTGCACTGGGTGAAATGATGGGCTGGTAAGGAAAGGGCTCTGCTGAATAACCTGTACCCTAAAAAGTGTCCTGAAAGTGTGAGTGAGCAAGCCAACTGGTCAGCCATTGAACCATCATGAGTGGTCTTCTGAGCTAAAACTGCATCAATAGAATGCAAAACAGTTATGTAACAGGGCAGAGAACAGTGCTCAGCTGGGGATGGAGGTGGAAGTGGCAGAGCTTAGATGGTGTTTGGATAGAGTGAGGATTCCTATATGTATGAGAGGGATTTCTGGATACCAGACTCATTCATCTAACTCCCCAGGAGCTTTTGAAAAGCTTTAGGCTCAGAAGCACTTGTATCACTTCTGCCTTTCAGGCTATTTCTAGACTCATTTCTAAAATTGTATATCAACAATCACTTTTTTAAGCAATGTAATGCTCCAGAAAACTTGTTTCAGCTGTGAAACTTCTGCAATAAGTCAAAAAACTGAAACAAAATATGGAATGAAGCTCTACTCAAAACCCCCAAAAAATAGTGGTTGAAAATCATGAGAGTAAACATTTTCTTTCTTTGTTGCCTTGAAGACCAGAAACAAGATTTACAAATATTTAATACAGCTTATAAATAAATTACACAGGCAAAAACTAAACACCAGTTGAGTTCTTTTGGCCAGGGGCAAATTCACTGTGAAAAAACTTCTGTATTTTGCTGACCTTTTTCTGAGAGAAATAAAAAGCCTGTCTTTCATATCTTGTTTTCTTTGAAGTTTGTAGCAGAGTTATTGAAACTTCACAGGAAAAGGGAAATTAATAGAAAGTTTTCTGTTAGTCATCCTGTCCAATGCTGCAAGGAAAAAATCTAAGAAGCTGGCAGTGAAAACAATTGATCTGTGACAGTGGCATTATTACTTAGGAAAAAGCCCTAACCCTAGAGTCAAAGGACGAGTGTATGAAATGAAATGAAAGTCTGTTATTTAGTGTATCATGCTAGAACTATGAGACCCTTGCTAAAGAAATATAGTACCATAAATCTCAAATAAAGCTTAAGTTAATTTTTCATTTTCTTGTCTTATTTCCCCTTCTAGATTAGTTAACTTTTACTTGAGAATCAAGGTATTTCCCTTTGATTGCTTTTCCCCATAGTTCTTAAAGCTCATGTTGCCTTCACTCAAGTTTAGAGTGTCTTTCTCCTCTTCTCATAGGCAGAGCAACACTGCCATCATGACCACAGGAGAGTTTCTAATCAGTAGAAGTGCACCACAAAAGCATGTTTATAGATAGTGGCAATAATTGGATTCACCATATTTGCAGAACTTTTGCATGGAACTGTGATGTCTACAGGATGTCTACAGGAGTTAATATCTATGCAAGAATGCTTGAAACAATGTATGTACAGTGGAGACCAATATCCTTCAAATATTAATGCCAATATTCTGATTCAAACAAGTATTCTTTCCTCAGTATTACAGTGCAGTTCAGTAGTTGGAGTCAGTTTCACACAGAACGTTTGTCTTCAGTTAGGTCACTAAACCTGTGTGACCTGTTGAATTCCAGGAACTTATTGCCTCCATTGTATTAGATGTTTATTTTCATGGCTTTTATAAAACTACTTTGTATTAATAACTATGTGTCT
Organism: Agapornis roseicollis; assembly: GCA_002631895.1. Taxonomy (NCBI): domain Eukaryota; kingdom Metazoa; phylum Chordata; class Aves; order Psittaciformes; family Psittacidae; genus Agapornis; species Agapornis roseicollis. The sequence continues at coordinate 76,410 of NDXB01001666.1, read as the reverse complement.
ATGTCATCAAATCTGGCTGCTGATCTAGATCTGGGTGGGGATTCACACACAGCAGTCAGGGTGGAAAAGAAACCCAGCAGCAACTCCAGTTAACATGGCCTCTGCACTTCTGAAGTCACCTCCTTCCTCCTCCACCTTTGAATACCTGCTGTATTCAAAGCTCCCAACTTCCTTCTGAAATAATGTGTGACTCCTAAATACTTTTTGGAGAAGTAATAAAAAATTATTAAAAACCAACCAAACAAACCACACCCACAAAAAAACAACAAAACCCCCCCGAACTTGTCAAATTATGAGAGTGCAAATGCAGAAAGTCTTTTAGTCATCAACATTCACAGGAATAGAGTGGGTGTATTTAATAAACATTGCTTCAGCTATTTTTTTATAGCCAGGTATTTAAAGTCTGAATTTCAGCTTCTGAAGGAAGGTATGGAAACTCAGGAAATATTTTTCTGGACTCCAATATTTTACATAATTGTTTTCTGCTTGTGATTCAGAGTATAAACTCCTCATGCCCTGAACCATTCAAGGCCAGATTGGATGGGGTTCTGAGCAACCTGTTCTAGTTGAAAGTGTCTCTGCAGGAGGGGTTGGACTAGATGACCTTTAAAGGTCCCTTCAGACCCAAACTAGTAAATTATTCTATACTTCTCTATTGACGCCAGTAAGATAAAACATTATCCTTCTGAAATATCCCATATGACAAATTAACTGCTGTTTGGCATGATGTTAAACAAAACCGATGGCAGTGCCATTACTGCTAGTGGGTTTTTTTTCTGCTGGATTTCAAAATGCTTCACTGAGGAAGTCAGTGCTGTTTTACAAATGGTGAAACTGAGGTAAAGAGAAGGAAGTGATCTGGTTGAATTTGGATCTCTCACATCTTAACTAATCTCTCTTTACAGAACTATAATTTTTTAATATATTTTTTCACTTAAAATCTTTTACCTTGAAGTGAGAATGTTAGAAAAAAAACCTCCACGAGGCAGATTACTGTGGCATGATATTACTTTGATTAAATTATTTTAGAAACATAAAAATACATCTAAGTGGGGAGTAAATTTAAGTGAACCAGGCAAAAACAACTTGTGCATCACATATTGTATTACTAGTCTACAAGACTGGATTTAGCTTTCATGTAACCTCAGGTTTCATTTCTGGTGAGTTAGATTATCTAAATAGATTTCTGCCCACAGCACTCATGTCTGTAAATCAGCTCTGACCAGACCTGACAAAAAAATTATTCTTATCAAATTTCTCTAAGTGAAGAATTATAACTTCGATAGCCTCAGCTCTAATTCCTAGAAAAGGCTGTTGCTATCAGGAAACCTGCAATCATTTAGAGTACATTACTGAATAGGATTTGTCAAGAGGCCAAAATCTTAGGGAGCAGCTCCTGTGATGCAAAGGCTGTGATGCAAGATAAAGCAACAGCCTTCTCTTTTCCAGTGCCACTCTGTCCCCACTTCCACTGCTTTCTACAAAGGGCAGGGCTTTCTACAGAAGGGTTTTCTTCAACAGGGCAGGAGCTGGTGGGGCACAAACCTTTTGTCAGATTCCTTGGTCACCAGTAGGTTTTGAAGGCTTGATGCTTTGTCTGCTCCAGCAGGAAGGACTGAGAGGAACTCCTTTGCTTGTCTGAGAGAATGAAAAGGAAAGGATACGTTAGCAGTAGGATCAGAAAACAGCTTGTGCTCTTTTAAAAGGTTCAATATTTTTCAAGTATGTTGAATGGCTGGTCACAATTCCAACTGAAATCACAGGACTGATTTCACTGTCACAATTCCGACTGAAATCCCTAAGAAATCAGCCTTCCTGCTGCCTTTGGAGCCGTATGTGCTGTTTGTTTGACCTCTCCAGCTGACAAAAGCTTAATACTTTAATTTGAAATAAGTTTCAGTCCTGTCATCCTCCATACTGAGGAACATCTCAGCTACAGATTACAAATAAAACACCTTTTCTGCTCACTTTTAAAGTTGCCTTGGCCTTTCCAAGAGACTGAAGTCAGTGATACAAACTCAGGAAATTAATCTAAGTACAGACCCAGCTTCTCTAGAGGTGGCGATAGGCATAGGGAGCTCCCTGCATAGAGGAGTGCAGACATTGCCATAGCTATCATCATGCTGGGGACTGATTAGCTGTATCAGAATAGTAGGAATATAATTGTAACCTTGTAACTGTTTCAGGGGATGAAGCAGAGCTGTAATTATGCTGCAGTTGTGGTATAAAGAGCTTCTGTTTTCTGGGATTTTGATGTAAGCCAGTGGAAGCACAAGTGAGATCAAGTATCACTTGGGTTGGACTTGATGATCTTAGAGGTCCCCTCCAACCTGGTGATTCTGTGTGAAGTCATTGCACCACAGGACTTACAGATGTGCAGCAATGTGCAAGCTGTGCAAGTGGGAGACAGCAGGGCTTTCTCCACTGCCAAGAGAGAGTGCTCTGGGGATAATGGTAATTGTGCAGAAGCACAGCAATATGTAGAAGTCGGTGAATTAGAGAGGATAGAATGTATGAAGGAACCACAGTGCTTGAAAACTTACCTGTCATTTGTTTCTAACAGAAGACACAGTGTTTGACAGTAAAACAAATGTAAGTGTATTACCATCCAGAAGACCTTTCAGTTTATAAAGTACATATGGGTTGCTTTGAGGGTGTGATACAAGCTCTTCAGAAATGGGCTGCAAGCATGTGTGTTAGGGTCATGCTGAGCAATGACTCAGATACAGAAAGGGAAGGGTTTCACTCAGAGCTACACTCCCTATATGGCCCAGTTTTCTGGTTCGGGTCACAGAGAACACCTTTCTGCCATGATCTGTCATGATTACAGAGCAAATGCAGTTCTGCCTCAATTAACTACTTTGCAAAGAAGGTTTCAATTGCTGGGAGCACTGAAGTTTTGCTAAAAGTTCTGCTAAGAGAAACAGTTACCAACATCTGTGTTCAAAGGTTTAGTTCACCTTTAAGAAGAGCTTCTATTTTCAGACATTTAGCAGTTGTAAAACAAACAAATGGGCTTCAAGGTTTCTCTCCAAGTTTATCAAGCAAGGACTTTCTTATGATACTTTATTCCTTCTTTTCCAGTGAATTTCAGAACAAACCTGAAAGAATAAACATATGAAAAGTAAAATAGCAAAGAAGGAAATAAAGTGCTGTCCAAACACTCCAGAAGCTAATGCCATAGCAGTCATTAGCATATCATAATATCTTCTTATTCACAGTGGGAATGTAGAAGTGTGAATTTAATTTTGATTTCTTAGTTATTCCTGAGTTTTCCAACAGTTATAATTCTACATAGGGACTTTTCTTTTTTCTTTTATATATATATATGTTTTGTTTTGTTTTGTTTTGTTTTGTTTTTGTTTTTTTGTTTTTTTTTTTTTTGGCACTGGTGTTTCTAAAATCACGCTGTGTTGTCAACACCAATTTGGATCTCAGGCTCTGAGGTGCAGGACCCTGCCATCTCCCTTTAGTTGCTGCAAAATTTGAAAGTGGGCATCCATGACATCTGGAAGGTATTCATTTGGGTAACATTGTTACAACATGGTTTTCCTATGCCTTTATATAGTGGGAACAGAAAAAATTTTCAGTATCTTTATTTTCTTGGAGAATTCTTCTCATTTTAATTTTGGATTTTCATTTGAATTTTCCCATTTTAATTTTCAAAAATTAAAATATTTTGCATAGGATCTTATTTTAAATTTGTAGAATAATAATTGGTTTATGCCAATATCAGTAAAATAGATGCCTCTTACACTCACTACTATCCTCTTTTCAACAGAAAAATCCATAATGTCTTCCCATGAAATATGTAGGGGAGGTAATTCGCACCTTCAAAACATTCATTGGTAGAAATAAAGTATGTAAGTTTGTTTCCTGTAGCTTAAAAGTAATAGTGCTATTCAAAATCAAAATTAGAAGAGCAGAAATAATGAACTTGTTTTCTAGTCATGATTGACTAAGTTTTTGAGAGACATTCATCTCAGGAAACTAAAATTTGGTTCCTCTTACAAGCAACAGCACTAAGAATTTATTTCACTTTAACACCTTGAAAATAGAGGCTTTTTGTATTTTATTCAGCATCTGCTCAGGAAAGAGAGCGTAGGACTGTATTATATAGTCACATAAATTGCCCTTAAAGCTATCTTGAAAACTGAGATGCTTGGTTTATGATTTTCTACTTAGGGAATAATTTTATTCTATATAGCCAGGAATCTGGTGGAATTAAGTAAAGGAAGCATTTGCACTCAAAGTGTTGGCTGCATTAGAAAACAACTGCTTTAACAATTTGTTTATCTAGCTCTCCTGGCCTTCTATCTCATCCAGAGAATCTCCAAAGAAATTATTGAAAATAAGAAGGAAGCTAGAAACCATTGAACTCAAAACCTTAGGCTCAGGGCCTTAAACACTACATAAGATTCTGAACTGCAGTGTTGGCTCTGACCCATCAGCCAGGAGTATAGCTACTGCCCTTGTCAAATCTAATTGTAAGCAGATATAGAGGATGCAAAACTTTAGACTGCAATGCTCCTCAGAAGAACAGAAGAGGGTTGTATCATAGAATCATAGAATCATAGAATAGTTAGGGTTGGAAAGGACTTTAAGATCATCTAGTTCCAACCCCCCTGCCATAAGCAGGCACACCGCACACTAAACCATGCCACCCAAGGCTTCGTCCAATCTGGCCTTGAACACTGCCAAGGATGGAACATTCACAGCCTCCCTGGGCAACCCATTCCAGTGCCTCACCACCCTCACAGGAAAGAATTTCTTCCTTATATCCAATCTAAACTTTCCATGTTTAAGTTTGAACTCATTACCCCTTGTCCTTTCACTGCAGTCCCTAATGAAGAGTCCCTCCCCAGCATCCCTATAGTCCCCCTTCAGATACTGGAAGGCTGCTATCAGGTCTCCATTTAGCCTTCCCCAGGCTGAACAGCTCAACTTTCTCAACCTATCTTCACACGGGAGGTGCTCCAGTCCCCTGATCATCCTGATCAAATGTGCACCTTATATTTTTAATGTTTTCATAGAGAGCACCTGCTGAAATGGTGAGGCTTTCCATTTGTCTTTGTTTAATAACTCATTTCTGCCATCTTTGTCAGATGAAAGGACAAAAGGAGTTTTCTGAGCAACAGCCTTCCTAAGGACTATGGCTGTTATTCTTACTTCTGCTTTTTCCCAGCCATCTTCAGCTGCTCAGTGCTTTCCCAGAAGGGAAGGCCTTTCTCTCCCCAGAGAAGAACTGAAATAAAGAAAACAGAGGCAGTGCCACTAATTCATGGCTCATATCACTTTGCAGCACACATAGGGGATAAATTAAATATAGTTACAATTCTGTTAAAATAGAATTTACACTGATCCTAGCTATTTTCTCTATTAATCCCCAAACTTGTGATAAGCAAGTATGAGAATCTGAATAAAATAGTGGTGCCTATGGTGTCCAGGCTGTGCAATTTGATTTTGTACATGGAGTTAGTGATGTTGCAAACTTATAGATAGCAATCAAAGTATTTTCCACTTTTTTTAATGGATGGGCTAATTATAGTATTTAGATTTTCTTTCTTGGTAAAAAGAAATAAAAAGGAAAGCAAACACACAGAGACTGGGTGTGGACAGGCTGTCTGACAACAGACATTTTGTGAGCAATCCAGAGACCTTCGTGTAAGGCAGCCTGCCTGAGAACAGAAACGGAGTTCAGATAAACTGAAGGCCATGGATTAGGGAGTAAAAGAAACACCAGCTGTAAGAACTCAGAGGCAGGCGGAGGAGAGGGGGAGCTGAGAAGTTCTGGGGCTCGAGTTCCCAGGACAGTGTTATCCAATCCTAGCATTGTTAAGGGTTAAGGTGCCCAATCAACAATTGTCAAATCATTGTAGCTGTGCTAAGAATCTCTATATAACGTTGACACTTTGTCTAATAAAATGGCATTCGCTTGATCACATTGATCATCTCAGCGTTGTCCGTGACTCCCGCATCAACAACTGGGATTTTTTTCTCTTCTGGGATAAAATTTTCTTTTATGGTAAATATAATGTAATTTTATTTTGCATATATGTTTGGAAATGTAAAAAGTAGTTCTTTAAAATTAAAGCACACTTCACACTCTTGGAATTTCATCTTCTTCCCTCCTGATTACAGTTAGAATCAGCACATTTCACATGATCATTATCAGTTGAGATCTAGGAAAGCCTGAAAATATGAAGAATAGAGGGATAATGAATAAACAATTAACATTTTCCTGCAACTGTCATTTATTCTCTTCAGGGGATCGAGAGCAGATATGCTTCAGAGAAGTCATGATGGTATAAATGAAGTTTACTTGAGAACTAATCACATTCAGAAGGGCAGATTAGCACAAAATAGTCATTGGTGAAAGAAAAAACCTTTGCATAAATGAATTGGTTCCAAATGGTTGGTATCCTAAAGTGTTACCTAAATGACAAAGCAAGGGGTGACATTCAGAAACAAAGAGTGCTGAATGACACAGAACAATTATGAATTTCTAAGTAATGCTACCCAAAATGAAACTTTTTTGAACATAGTATTTCCAGCCTTTGTTCATTTAACAGAGCAGAGAGGAAAAACATATTTATTTTGAGAGAAAGAATGGGGTGTAATTTAAAACTCTCACTCAAGGTCATTGTTGTAATATAATGTACACAGAAAAATGAGAAAAAGATGTCACATATCTCCCAAGCACCCATTCTGCTTGTTTTGGAGAGAGGAAGAGAAAATACATCTACACATCATTTTTTATGCCTTGTGGGTAGTTTGGAAAATGCATGTCTATGGAGTGTATGCATGCTATCTAAGTCATCCTGCTCTTAACCTAATGGAAGTTTTAGTAGTGTTTAGGTATTCATTAATTTTAAAGTGTGAAAAATATTTTCTTATGATCAGAATTAAAGAGGTGCACAGGTGAGTAAGGATGCCATGCAATGATAGGAGCATAGTGAGAACTGAAGAGAAGCAGGATTAAACTAAACAGTATGAAGTCTTTGGTGCAACCAGGAATTGTGGACGGAATGCTAGATTATGATGTTGAGGCATAGTAGTCAAAATGATTCCTCACAACAAATCGTTTATATAGTAGCTGACTAAAAGTAACCAAAGCCCTGAATATACTCAGTATAGCTGATGCATACCTTAGTTCTAAGGGCACGCATTGAAATGACTAACCTGTGGAAGAATTTGTTTAAGCTTGACTTCCACCCATGTTGAGATTTTGGTGTCTCAGTACTCCGACTAACTCTACTGTGGTTTGTTTAAACTTGTCCATGGTAGAAAGTTCAAGTTCCTGAACCTTGTGCAAGGTCCTGAAAGATGTTGCATTCTGTGCTGTAATATATAGCCTAAGCTGTCATTAACCACAAAGACTATACCTTTTCAAGGAAGCTGATATACTAAGTAGTCTTAGTTGAGAAGAACAGGGCTAATTTATGTCACTTTTTCCTGAAAGAGTGACACAGGGTGATGATTTGGGTGATTTTGATTTTCTAGGTCTTTTCAGAAATTATCATTGCTCACAGGCCCTGCACTAGCAAATACCGTTTTCCCTTCAACTGGATATATTTCTTTATATATTTTTAACTCTGTCAAGTTTTAAATGATTTAAAGAAATTCCACCTTTAGCTTTATAGAATGGTCTTATGAGATCAGAAAACCTGGAGCCCCCTGCTCTAAACAGTACAATTCCTGGAAGCCCTATCTTCTGCTGCCAGTACTTTCTGGGAATACTACATATGCTCTGCTGACTCACATCACTTTAGATGGGAAAGACCTGATGTCTTTTCCCTCCAGGGCAGAAGTGCTTCTATACAATGTTCTATTACAAAGGTCAAAGGGAATGTTAATGTCAACCAGTTTTTCTCCTACTGTGACAAAATAGATAATTTAATTCTGCATTGCACAGAAATTTCAAAAACTAGAGGACAGTTTTATGAAAATTTTGTGTTTAAAGATTTGGGGTGAAAACCAAACTATCATGCCCTCTAATAAAAGGGTGACAGCTAGTCTAATTTAAGAAAATAAATAAGGCAACTACTTCCACTTAATTGCTGAATGAGAGCCTGGGGAGTCAGACTTTCTGCTGTGAGCTTGAGCTCACTATTTGAATCATAGAATAGCTAGGGTTGGAAAAGACCTTAAGGTCATTATATTCTATAGATTATGTGTGTGATGATAGGGAGGATCATGGAAAGAGTATGCCAGTCAAACATTGCTTTTCCTAATATATTAAAACACATTTTTCAGCAGGGAGCACCATCACGCTCATAAGGGCTCTCCAGGAGTACCAGGTAGCTACAGCAAACACCACCTGGACTCTCCAGAACTATGGTTATGAAGGAATCACAGCTGACTAAAACAGCTTTTGCTATCTAGATCCTGCCATGTCACTTGCTCTTAGCTTATGCTCACATTTATATCTTCTGCCATCTCTGTGTAATTTAACACAAGCAATTACTGTAGGGGTTATATCTGCAGTTGCATAGGCTGTGGTTAATAAGGTCTGCAGTTGCATTTATTTTCATCATCATGGACCATTCAGCAACAGCAAGCTGTTTCAACATGCAGGATTCCAGTGTGGTTTAAAATTGGCTGAATTCAGTTATTCTTTTTTCTTATTCTCTTCCATTAGTACTTTTTTTATTGTTTTCCACTATAAAATGAAGATTTACATGTCTTACTGACTCTGCTAAAGAGGGGTGGTTTCAAATTATTAACCTTAAATCTTCTAAGAGTTGCAGTTAATGTCTCAGAGCAAGCTAGTTAGTTGCAAGCTACCCTAACAAAAATTCTGGCCAGAAGCCTAAGGTTGACACTATTACACTATGTATAGACTGAACAATTTTGGTCTAACACTTTAAAACCAACTTTCACCTACCATCAGAATAAACTTATGATTTATCAATGCCAAAAACTATCTCAGTGTAGATTTGATACCAATTTTTTTCATTATGTGTGTTGTACTTAATGTGTAGTAAAACACTGACTAGTCAAACACCCAGGTATTACATATGGAATTACATGTTTGCAGATATCAGAAGCTGACTGCCATTTTCCTTTTTGCTTTTCAGTAAGCAGAGATTAAATACTTTTAAAGTAATTTTTTTAAATGTCATCCCCTTCCTATTGCTAAAATATAATATATTTATTATTTCTATATCATTAGTGTAGTTACATCTGAAATTGTAGAATACATCATTTCTACAGTGAAGCTTGTTTGTAACACATGGCTGGGATTTTATGTAACTTTTTTGAGTCAGTTTCTCCTACCTTTAATTTTTTTAGTTAATTTTTTAAAAGTGGTCAAGTAAAGTATTTACTCATGCCGTGGTTTAAGCTGAACCTAGGACAACTCACTACAACAGAATCAGAACCTGACAGATTTTTGGGAATACTTAAAAGGACAAAAAACAGTTTCTGGCCAGTAAGAAAAAGTATTTGGATTAGAAATATGGGTTCATTCAACCTGGAAATAGTGTAGATGATACCTCATTAAAATGAGAACTTGGAGAAGTAGTATTCATGAATGATTATTCATTAAACTTACATTAATAATTTTCAATATCTGCAGATTAAATATGATAAAGACTCATCAGTAACCCAATTAAAATACTATAAAAAGAATTCTTGTAAATGATCAAATTCAATGAAGACTTTTTATTATTCTACTAAAAACAAATATGATTGCAATCTCTTTGCTAGTTTAAGACTGGATTGTAAAACATGGCATTATTAATTCACGTGTATGAACCACAGTTTTGCAGATTGGGTCATTTCATTAATGGGATGTCAAGAGAAACAGATACTTTCACTAAAGCAATGGTGTAGCAGACTGTCTATATCAAGATATAGATGTTAAGTTTGAATTAGAATTTAATTAGTTTTTTTTCTAGCGACAAAAATAAGAAATATGCCTGATTAAAATTAATGATGATATATTTAGGAAGTGAAGGTTACCTAATTGCAACTTTAGTTTAAACAATGCCTGAATTGCCTAATCAAAAATTTTATGCCTCTTGCCTAAATGGCAATTGCTTATGAATTGCTGCTTTGCCACTCTGATTGCCTTTCTTAAAGTTCAGTAAATTACTGAAGCTCAAAATGCATCAAGTGCACAACATACATAGCTGAGCTTTCATTTGCTATTGAAGCACACAGGGAGTGGGTTTTGCTATGAATTAATGGAAATGTTTTGCAAACAGTGACATCTCCATGATTATGCAAGTAATGCTACCTCTTTTCACACTAATGTAAATATACACATCATGTTATATCAAAGGATGCAAATAGCAATATGAGGTCACTAAAAGAAACAAAATAAAACTAATAGGTAGAAAAATATAGCATAGTAAGATAAATATATATTTACAAAGTAGTCATAATGTGCTGCAGAGTAAAGGCAATCAGAAAATAAATTTCTAAACTGATATAAATTGATTTGTGATCAATCAAAATTATTTATTTCCATTTCAATTTAAATGTTTTTTAAATGAGTTGCAAATAAGAAGTAATGCTCCACATTTTTTCCCAAACAAAATTACTATAAACATTTCACAAAGGCAAAGTCAGATTTTCAACAAGTTATACTTCATCAAAAAGACTGTTTTGTCAAGTATTTTGTCTCTACTGTCTATTGTTAAATTTCCAGGTCCTCACTTGGATGTCCAATCTTATTTACCAGAAGATTTTGACTTGTCCGGTACTGATATTTACATTTGAATGAAAATGGTTTACTTTATAGGACAGACTCATATTAAATCTTATATATCTTGTTCATATAGGAGCAAGGGTCTAGAATAAGAACCTCCCCTTCACATACACAAACTCCCATAGTGAAGAAAATAATAATAATAATTAAAAAAAGTAGGTATTTGGGAGCTTAGGATGTTTTAGTTTCATGAGGAAATAGAAATAGCAACATAGCATGTGAGTTTCTTGATATTTCATCCTTGTAAAATCTAGAGTTTCATTGCAACATTGCTCATAAAAGTGAAATCTGAAGCTAGCTTTATGTCATGGCTGTGGCTACCTCAGTAGCATTAGTGAGCTCCTTAGGGTTATTTCCCAACCACTTCATCCACTAGTATGAGAAAACAATTGTAAAATAGGTTTTGCAACCTTCCACACCCAGGTCCAAACTCGGTAATACTTGTTAGGTGGTGCTGTGATCACCACAGCGGCGCAACTGATCAGCAAAGTCACTGCCCCAAGTGCAGTGCTCCATGTTCAGACCTGAAGTAGTGGAGAGAAGCTGTTCTGGTGTCCAGCCTTCAATGTGCAAAGGTAAATGGATCACAGTGTGTGATGCTTGGGGGCTTTATTTAGGTCATGTGCCTGTATTGTATTAATTTGGAATCACAGCAAATATGGTTAAATAATATCTATCTAGAAATATGGCTGCTCTGGCTGCTAAAATAATAATTTAATTTTGCAGATTCTCTCTGGGTGTTTGTTTAGAGGCTGAGCCCACAATAATCTCTGAGAGAGCAGAGAATGTTGGAAGTCAGTAGGAAAACAGAAAGAAGGAGAAAATGAAGTAAGAAAGATCAAATCAGATTATTAGAAGCATATTAATGTTATAAAAAAAATATGAAATGTAGTGGCCAAGATGCACCGTTCTTTACCAATGGGCAACAACAAATAGTCATAGAATTCCCTGGATATTTTAAAAACACTGTACCCAGGTTTTTAAAGTATACAAGTAACTGAATCCATTTCCAAGGATTTCACAGTGCAGCTACTTCAAATCCAAGCACAGCAGCTACACCAACCCCAGTGGTTTAAACGATGGGCTTAAACCACAACAGTACAGCAGTACTGAACCACAAGCTTAAACCACAAGCAGTACAGCAGCCTACAGTAAGGTGACTAGTACTGAAGAAATTTGGACAGTGCTGGAGGTGGGTTTCTAGCTGTCACAATCTTTGAGCAGTTGACGTCATCGGCCTGGACTTGTGCAAAGCGTTCAACACTGTCCCACATGACATCCTTGTCTCTAAATTGGAGAGACATCAATTTGATAGGTGGGGCACTCGGTGGATAAAGAACTGGTTGGATGGCCAAACACAAAGAGTTGTGGTCAATGGCTCAGTGTCTGGCTGGAGACCAGTGATGAGTGGTGTCCCTCAGGGATCGGTGTTGGGACCGGTCTTGTTCAACATCTTTGTCGCTGATATGGACAGTGGGATTGAGTGCGCCCTCAGCAAGTTTGCTGATGACACCAAGCTGTGTGGTTGGGTGGATACAGTGAAGGGAAGAAATGGCATCCAGTGGTGTGGAGAACCTTTTAGTAACTAATGAATTTGTGAGCGATCCAGGACTCTTGCCATTGTCCAAGGTCTGTAGCAAGGTTTAAGGGCCTAGTTCATGGGTTACTCCCGGTCAACAAATATGGAAGTTCTGTAGGAGAAAAACAATTCCAAGATGCCGAAGACGGAGATAAGAGACTTTGGAAAGCCTTGTGATTAGTGCGTGGACACTGTTTGCCAAGCAATCAGCTATTGTTATGCTTTAGGTAAAACCAAACTCTGTAAAGCTCAAGCACGTGATCAGGCTTAGAAAGCTATAAAAGACAATGCTCTTCAGATGAATAAATGTCAGCTTTTGATTACATTAATCAGTATGCTGTCCGTTAATCTTCTGCACAGAGGGACCTTGATAAGCTTCTGAGGTGGGCTGATGCCAATCTCATGAAGTTTAACCATGACAAGTGCAAGGTCCTACACCTGGGTGGGAGCAATCCCAGGCACAGCTACAGGTTGGGCAGAGAAGAGATTCAGAGCAGCCCTGCGGAGAAGGACTTGGGGGTGGTGGTCGATGAGAAAATGAACATGACCCAGCTTCAGTGTGTGCTTGCAGCCCAGAAAGCCAACTGCATCCTGGGCTGCATCAAAAGGAGCATGACCAGCAGGTCGAGGGAGATGATCCTGCCCCTCTACTCTGCTCTCATGAGACCTCAGCTGGAGTATTGTGTGCAGTTCTGGTGTCTTCAACATAAAAAGGACATGGAGCTGTTGGAACAAGTCCAGAGGAGGGCCACAAGGATGATCAGGGGACTGGAGCATCTCCCATATGAAGATAGGCTGAGAGAGTTGTGTCTGTTCAGCCTGGGGAAGAGAAGGCTGAACGGAGACCTGATAGCAGTCTTCCAGTATCTGAAGGGGGCCTATATGGATGCTGGGGATGAACTCTTCACTAGGGACTGTAGTGACAGGACAAGCAGTAACGGATTCAAACTTAAACAGGGGAGATTTAGATTAGACATAAGGAAGAAATTCTTTCCTGTGAGGGTNTATCTGAAGGGGGCCTATATGGATGCTGGGGATGAACTCTTCACTAGGGACTGTAGTGACAGGACAAGCAGTAACGGATTCAAACTTAAACAGGGGAGATTTAGATTAGACATAAGGAAGAAATTCTTTCCTGTTAGGGTGGTGAGGCACTGGAATGGGTTGCCCAAAGAAGCTGTGAATTTCTCCATCCCTGGCAATGTTCAAGGCCAGGTTGGATGAAGCCTTGGGTGGCATGGTTTAGTGTGAGGTGTCCCTGCTTATGGCAGGGGGGTTGCAACTAGATGATCTTAAGGTCCTTTCCTACCCTAACTATTCTATAATTCTAATATGTGTTATTATATAGTATGTACACTGTGTGTCCTTGCACAGGTCTCAAAGTGAGTAGAAACATACACTTTCTACTGAGAGTGATTTTGGCTCTTTCATTGTATTTTCTCTTGTACTCTCCCAGCTGAACATTTTCTTCTCCAGGGCTCAACCTCTGTGTGTGCTAATTGGCCTAAAAGAGAGAGAGTACACATTTAATTAGTGTTTGCTGAGGCTCTTTTCTCATTTCATGGTTTCCTGGGTATTATTCAGAAATATGAGGTCAGCCAATAAATGATGATGCCAAAAATACCCATTGTTGGAGATCTCTTTATCTCTGCTGGCAACTACCTCATTGTAACCTTTCTCAGCACCTTACAGAATATGGGTTAAATTTCTGGCAGTGTCAGTCTTCATCACTGCTTCTGCTCCCAGGGGTAGTCCTTAATGCATCCTTGCTTAATCCAATGTACATTTGTATGTGAAGCCTGGTTTGTGTCAAATATAGTATGCATATGACCACTTATTCTAGCTTTATATACAACTATATAAAACACAATTAAATAGTAAAAGACAATCAAAATTACATATGTAAAACAGATCTCAAGCAGGAGTATATCCTGGCTGCATAATCTCTATGTTGTATGAATCAAGACTCAACAAATTCTTTAAAGGTTGATCACAAGAATAGCAATAGTATCATAGTGGCATGGGTGATTTTCTTAGGTTTCTTTGTTGCATTCTCTTTTGTTTTCATTTAGCACAGATGTTCTCAATAAGGGAAGGGGAAGTGGTATAAGGTAGGAAATGGCACATTAAGTTTCATTCCACTGATGTTTTAGTTAGGACAGTCTCCCATACTCTAGGAGATTTTTATGGAGCCAAGATGTGACCAGGTTTTTTTGCAGCACAGCTTTTCTCATAACACTTTCTTCCCTTTTCTAGGTGTATATGGCTATCAGAAAATGGGGATACTATCAAGGAGTTAATACCAACAGCATAGGACAGAGGACATCACAACTCTTGTTCTAGGAATTATTTCAGGAACACTGTAGGAGGAAAAGTGACTGACTCAAGATATGACTTTTAGCTACAGACCAGAAGCAATGCTCCATATGAAAGAGTTCCTTTAACCACTTTTCATATTCAAGCTGGCTCATACATTGCATTTTACATTACGCCACGTAGAAGACCCAGGGTTAGAATTCCTCTTAAGACACCTCAGTGAAAGTTACCCTTCAAAACCATTTCTCTGCCTCATCCTTCATCCCATGATTAAATTAATAACAGTCCCCTTGTTCTTGAACTAGAAAATATTCTGTTAGGTCTCTAAGACTGCACCACCTTTAGAGTATTCTTTTCAGATAAAAGTAATTTGTAATGACCATGCTCTGCTTATGAATGACTACTTACAATTACAGAAATAAAAACTTATTAGACATTTGGGTTGTTTCAAAAACTACCAGGTTTTCGCCATTTCTCTGCATCATTTAGAAGTTCCAGTGATGTGACAGAGGGCAGAATTTTCTGAGGTAAAAGGCCAATAAAAATAGCAGTACCCCCTGATGCTAAAAATAAAAATCAACACTTTACATAAACACCTTCTGGGAAATACTGTGCTTGTGTATCATTTCCCCTGTGATTGCAGCAGCATTGTTTGCTTTCCAGGTTAACTGATATTATATAGCTGATTAGTTTGCTTGCCTGCTTTTGTGTAAGATAAGAAATAATAGATTGAAAACAAAACAAACAAATAAACAAACAAAAACAAGTAGAAAACATGCAACCACCAATAACCAATAACAATTTGCAGCACTCTTCATACTCTAGTGTCAGTTGGAGGTATACTTTGAAAATAACAGGCAAGATTTGCTTGCCTTGCCAGACACAGTCATAGACCTAGCATCACAGACTTCTCTGCTTGTTCTCAGCGTTCAGGTGGTCCTTCAGAGAAACAACTATGCACCTATTCATAACATGTTCACAGTAAGTCAAACCTTTTAGACTGTCAGTTTTTGTTAACATTATATTATAGTTTATTTCACAATGCCTTATCACCCAGCTGCTAATGGGTCCCCCCAGAAGAGGCAGAGCACACACACATGCTCTCAGCCCTTCAAGGAGGTACAGCAGAACTGCCAGATGCAGACGGGAGTCCCTCCTGGTAGTGATACCCCAGGTGGCTAATAGGACGGGTGTGCCAGAACACACTTCACTACATCACACTGCCCCCCAGTGCTTCAGTGGTATTAAAATATCTTGCCATTTTTAGCACAGATGAAAATTCCTTACTCAAGCAGCTAGTCAGAGGATGATATTGTTTGCATGTAAAATACCTTGGTCAGACCCAGTATATACTAGAGTAAAGCAGCAAAGTGTTTCAAGTTGTCAGAAAAGCACTTTGATTAAGCAAATAGCCAGCAAAACTTAAGCTACATGTCATGCACATTATCCTTTCTGCAGCCTTCCACTTATGCTTGCTACTTTGTTCAGAAAGTCCCTGGAGAATTAGGTTTGAGGGAGAGAGAGGAAAATGAGGAAATGAGATTAGGAGTGGGAAAATGGAACCACAGATTTCAGTTTCCTTTTTTTAATGGGAAAAGTGAAGAAATTGGGACAGATCCCACCCCTATCAAGGCCAATGACAAAATGTCCATTGACTTTAATGAGAACATAGTTGATTTGCTTTGGTTGTATTTCTTCTTGTTTTCTAACTTCATCTTGTGGCTAGAGAGTTTGTGTTTAGTTTCAAGTGTTAGTAATAGCTTTAATTTACTACAGAGAAATCCCTTTCAATCCTATATTCTTGTAAGATTTAGGCTGACTCTGATGGCATGCAGCCTGAAAGCAAAACCCATGCTCAAAGATCAAGCTGTAGTACACCACTATGGCATATTTGTTCTATTTTCAAACTGCTTAATTAAGAAGAAAACAATTTTTAAGAGTGATCTATAAGAACTATAGCAGTTGCTACTTCACACTTATCATTGGCTTCAGGAGCAACTCCAGGACTAACAGCAATGTGTTTCTGCTTAGGCTGAATTCAAAGGGATGAACATTACAATGAACTAGATCAGGTCAGATTTTTGGGAAAACAGCAAAGAGAAATCAGCCTAATTGTATTGACAAAGCAAACTAGACAAACAAATCTATCTTGGTCGATGGGTTGAAGCCAGGAGCTTTTCTGACAGCCAAGTGAATCAAAGAAAACCTTATTTTCAGTATGAAAGATAATACAAAAGCAAAATTTTATAAAAAAAAAAAAAGGTCCTTTAGATACTTTTGTTAGAGTTAGATAGGTAGACTGATAAACATACAGAGATATAAAGGGATAAAGAGATAAGAGAGAGCAGCTAAAGATATTTTGACATGGCTGTTGGGAATCAGTTGTGGAAAGCTAAAGGTACTTAGATAACTTCAGCTTTGGAAGATGTGCTGGAGCTTGTAAGCCCTCATGGAGGTAGGGGAAAAATGATGTGTAATGGCTAAGCACTTCTATTATGNGCTAAAGATATTTTGACATGGCTGTTGGGAATCAGTTGTGGAAAGCTAAAGGTACTTAGATAACTTCAGCTTTGGAAGATGTGCTGGAGCTTGTAAGCCCTCATGGAGGTAGGGGAAAAATGATGTGTAATGGCTAAGTACTTCTATTATGTACCACCCAAAGTATAGAGGTGGTGACCACACTGGGAATGCAAGCCAGATCAGCTTCATGATCAATGATTCTATTGTATACAAGTCATTGCCATAAAGTACAATAAAACAAGAACCTTAGCCCAAGGCCCCAAGCTGATAAACAGTAACACAGCAAATACTGGCTGTAAGTGAGGTATGGCATACTGAAACTGTAAGATCAAGAGCAACAACTTCAAGAGCTAACAAATCAGCATTGTGACAAGTGACTATTAAAGCAAAACAGTAAATGCTTATCACAAATATGATTAGACACACTCCAGTCAGATCTGTTGCTATCTCAACCCTTCATGTCCCACGTTGGGCGCCAGAAAGAACTGTTGTGGTTTAAGCCCTGCCTGCCACTCAGAAAACACACAGCCACTTGCTCACTCCCTCCACTTTTCCTCCCCTCCACTCCCAGAGGGATGGAAGGGAGAATCAAAAGAATGTAAATCCCACAGGTTGAGATAAGAACATTCCAGTAACTAAGGTATAACACGAAATCACCACTACTACCACCAATGATAATAATAATGATAAGGGAAATAACAAGGGAAGAGAATACAACTGCTCACCACCCACTAATAGATACCCAGCCCGACCAAGCAGTGATCTAGCCCTTCTGGGTAACTGCCCCCAGTTTTACATCCTGGGCATGACATGCTGTGGGATGGAATACCTCTTTGGCTAGTTTGGGTCAGGTGTCCTGTCTCGTCTTTCTCCCAGCTTCCCCTCCTCCCTGGCAGAGCATGAGACTCACAAAGTCCTTGGTTAGAGTAAACATTACTGAGCAACAACTAAAAGTATCAGTGTTATCAGCGCTGTTCCCAGGCCAAAAGTCAAAACCACAGCACTGGCCCAGCTACTAAGAAGGAGAAAAATTACTGCTACTGCTGAACCCAGGACACTCAGTCACACTTAGTACTCTGTTGCTTTTTACTAATGAAACAAGCAAGACTTCTAGATTGTCTATGATTTTTAGACTCAATTCTGAAAGAAAGTGGCTTTATGTGCATCTTACTCTTACTGTTAGTTGTTATATTTCTACTTACTGGTCTGTTCTGAGCTTGTCATCCATAAAGCCAGTGACCAATTTCAACTAAATTCAGCAGCTGTTCCAAAAAGAAGTGAATAGACACCACTAGTGTCTCTTTGCCTTGTTTATTAGACATCAGACACTGCTGTGTGCCTCAGGCCATGAAACCTTGGCAAGTGTCCTGGTTTCAGCTGGTATAGAGTTAATTTTCTAGCTAATAGTTGGTATAGTGCAAGCTAGGCTTTTGTTGCTTCAGGGCTTGTGAAGTTACTTTCTGCAGTCTTATTCAGGAGCTTGAAGTGAAAAATGTAATCCCAAATCTGCCAAGATGGTACAACTTTAACTAGCAGTTCCACTTTCTTTCATCCTTTGCTCCTTATGTCTGAACTACTGGCTACACAGCTGAAGAAAAGAGCCTTCTCAATGTCAAGCAATGAACACATTACAAAGGAAATATCACAACTGTGTCCTGAATGCCAACTGGTTATGACATTTCTTCTGACAAGAACTTCAGGGTTTGCAACACAGGGTTTGCTTTTGTGCCTTGGGATAAGTGAGAGACAAGAAATATCAGAAGACAGACAGTTCTCNACTGTAGAAGCCTGGGGAAAAATCCTGTATATCTCCCAAAAAGACTGAGTGGGTAATACAAGAGTGGGCAATACAAGAGTGGGCAATACAAGAGTGGGCAATACAAGAAATTAGGTATAATGAATTTATAACTGCAATTTTTTTTTTTTTTTTTTTTTTTTTGGTAATTATTTTTACATTCAGGTGGTCAGATTTTCAGCAGGGTTTTCATTTGTTCATCTGGTGTTGTAGCTCTATCTGCATCAATAGTAGATCTGAAGGAGAGCACAATAGAAGTATGTCTGAGCAGCAGATTTACTTAAAGATTTACATTATCAGAATATGAACTTCTCTGACACAGAGAAACACACATAGCTGGGTTATTTTTTAGCTTATTCTTTTTTTCTGTAGGAATCTCTGGCCTTGATATAATCCCTTCTGATTAGTTCTGGAGTCAGTAAGCAAAAAATTTGGCAGTAGGGTTTCTGGCTTCATCTCACTATTAAGATTTTTTTCAGAAGGAGATCAAATGACTGTCACCAATATCATGGGAGAACATTTGTGTGCAGGTACAGCACTGGTCTGTAAGAAGTTCTGTGTTTGTTCCTCATTTTTACCTATGTTTGTTTGTTTTCATACATAGGGTACTAAAGTTTTCAAAAGGAATCACAAAAATCCTACTGGTAGAAAATGTTTAACAAATGGTCTCCAAGAGCAACTATAGCTTACAGTGCATGGCTACTAGTCATTCATACCAAACGAGTCCTTCAGGTAACAAACAGAGCAAAGAGGCCCTCACTATTCTCCTCCAGTGAGCAGCAGTCACTGCTCCACTCTCTTGTGAAGAAAACAAGGAAAAAGACAAACAATAACCTGTGTTCTGAAATACAGATATGGACAGAGCAGGAAAAGAATCTTCTGCTTGATGAAGACAAAGAATGCTGGCAACTGTGAGCAGGTTAGAAGGAGAAGAGAAGAAGGAGAAACAAACAAAACAATACTGATATTGAAAAGAAAGAGGGAAATTACCCTCTTTGTCATATAAAAATAATAAAATAATATGAATAAAAAGAAGCAGAAATAATTCTGTAAACATAATGAGGGTCTAGTAAATGGACAATAAATTCAGTTAGAAGGAGCTAATTGTATATTCTATTCTGATGTGATGATTAAAAGCTTTCCAGGAAAATATTTGTCATTCTCTTGTGTAAGTACCTATCAGCTCCTCTAAAAACTGACAGAAAGGAAAATTTCTTTACAGGTTACAGTGCAATTTGTAAGAGGGTTCTCACAAAATCCTTGAAATTTCCATTACTCAAAGCAAAACATAGAATTTCTAATCTTTTTAATCATTTGGTCCTTCAGGGCACTGTTAAAGCAAATTGCAAATACATTTTAGTCTGGTCACTATTGCACTTTCTATTCTATTATTTTTATTTTTTTAATAAATTGTGCTTAAACAAATTGGGTTGTCTCCTTACTAAGAGCTTCTTGAAGTTTAGTTTCAAGCAATTTCTGCCTCCTCTCAGAAGTCTTGCCACCATATATGTTTCATTCCACTTCCTTTCTACTCCAGTGAGTATAGAATGCTCAGAAGAAATAGCACTTACTCAATTATCACACAATGTGACTACATGAAAAATCCGTTTATCATTAAAGGATATCAGATTACAGTAGGGCAATTTCAGAAAAAAAAACCTCTAAAAAGTCTGGGAGTTTGGTGACTCAATCCTATTATCTAACTATATAAATTTCTTGTACTTCATGTTCTCTCAGAAACCCGTGTAGCACTTTTGTGCTTATGAAGACTTATGAAGGAAGTTGTAGTAAAAGGAGAAAGCCGTTACTCAAACTCATGCTAACTAGCTAAGCTTTGACTCACTTCTGTAGGAGCAAATAAGGTGCTTCTCCAGATAAAACAAGATGCTGACAGGTAGTTCTATTCATTGCCTTTAGAAAACAAATGACAGAAGTTAACCTGTGGTGAATATTTCTCATTGGTGAATATTTGTTGTAAGATCTTTTTAGTTTGGTCCATAAGACATATGAGATGCTGTTAGTGAAGGAACAAAGATATTTAGCTTGTCATAGCTCCTGCTTTTTACTGCAGACTTTCAGTGGAGACAGCAGCTGAGAGAGGCCATTCCAGAATTCAAGCACCTGTGGGACCAAGCTGCTTGGGATGGGCTGGGTATCAGGAATGCAGGAATGTGTTCTGCTGACCCATACAGTTCCTAACCTGAAAGTCCTGACAACTCAGACGAGAATACTCCAGTTCAGTACTTGTCATGATAGGAATGTCCCAGTAACCCTTGGCAGAAATAAATTGAAAATGTTTCAAAATCTGAAACTGAAAAGTAGTTCAGATCATTCTCTTTCCTAACCCTAGACCTTAGGAATTTTCAGTTCTTCAGCCCTGAATCTCCTCTTTTTTGATTCAGAAAACAATTTAGGTTAAGTAGAAAAAGGTTCTTCACAGATTCCAGTGTAGGCTGCAATACTTATCTGAAAGCAGCAGTAAAAGTTAAGGCAGCTAGATGTTATTGTGCTCCATGACCATGATTTTTGCCATGTTTCAGTATGAATGTATTCTTAGCTTTTCTGCATAAAGTAGGGCTTAATACTAAAAAAGACCATAATAATGTAAGTTATGTATGGTTTTGTGATGGATAAGAGAGGAAAATGACAACCAATGGGTTATTTTGGCCACATGAAAATCCCACCTATTACTGTTACAAAAATAATAATCGAAGCATGGATAAAGACATATCCCAGAATCCCAGTCACTAGGCTTAGGCTGAAAGGGATATCAAGAGGTATGTAATCTAACCTTCTGTTCAAAGCAAGGTCAACTCTGAGATGAGATCAGGTTGAGCAGGACTTTTCAATTGGGTCTTGAATCCCCCTCCAATGATGGAGTCTGCACAGCCTCTCTGGGCAGCCTTTACCACTGCTTGGTTTTCCTCAGGATTCAATTCTACTCTGAAAATTTTACAGTAGTGTAGATAAAAAAAGTAAACAACTATGTAAGTGCTGTCATGTGTGTCGTGTGCTGCTGTACCATCCCCCCATGTACTTTTCCTGATCCAGAGCATGCTGCTTCTGCAGTAACCAACAGCTACCTCACCAGCTCATGGAGATAATTCTGCTCTGTGTCATTCCAGATACTGATGGTATCAAAATTCCAACACTGATAACTGTTTCACTGCTCAACAAAAACAACCAGGAAAAGCTATGGAGCTTATCTGGCAAAGGTTTTACAGCGTATGGATGAAATGAAAGAAGGCACAGCTGGTTTCAATTTTCTGTAGTGGAATTTAGCATTCAAAAGCGTGGCAAACTTTGGTAGAAAGAGTGATTCAAAATGGTCTCACATCAAATAGGTGGCACAGATTTGGTGTCAACAGACTTGCTTCAAACTCAAAACACAACTGAAATTTTCATAATCCATTAAAAAAATCCATAGATACTTCTTTGGTTTTAGGTCTATGCATGGTTTTGGAGCTTTCATTTACTATTAATATTCATATATTGTTACAGACCAGCATTATTACTTCCATTTTGCAATAGAAAATTAGATATACCTAAAATTCAGTCCAGTGTATCTTTTTAACTGGAAGACTGGTAATATTTGCCCCTTGAAGAATTCACACTACAGTATGATTTTTGGTTCACAGAATGCTTCTTAAAAGCGAAGTGCTTAAAAGGATAATGCCTCATGGTTTCTCCATTTTGTCATGTTTTGTTTTGTTATTTACATAGAAACACAGTTATTAGTCACAAGCATGAAAATGTTATTTTTGTGTTACTGTGAATGACTGATTGTTTTCAAGTAACATATTCCACAGACTGGGAGGAAAAAGGTACTGGGACTGCATACAATCTTCTGGGGACAGAGTGATGGAGAACAGATTATCGAGTAAAGTAACTATCATTACTCTAGTGAACTTAGCAGAGTACATTTACTTATTTTCTACCTCCCCTGAATATACTATCTAGTTTTTATCCAATTATCTTTTATTTGCAAGCTTCCAAGCCTACATCAGAGAGGGGAAAAAAAATAAATGAAATAATGTTGCTGCAGTACTAACAAATTTAGAAACATGCCCTGCAGCACTGAGTGTGGAGCATACATTGTCTGGCTATTAAAGAAGAATTTCAGTAACTGGAGAAATAAGGGTAATTCTGTGATGGTGCAGATCAGCCGCACATTCAAGAAAGGTAGTGGTGACCCAGAGGAAACCTTTACATAGAAACAAACACAGGTTGACCTCCATAATGTGAAGGGAGAAAGAGAAGTCTTGTTCAGAAGTGGGAAGATTGATAAAAGTAAGGTTTTGAAGGCAAACATACACTCCGTAGCTAAGAGCAATGAAAAATAAGCAGGTGTCATATGTTTGCAATTCCCTCCACCTCATTTGGCTTTTGTGGGAAGCTAGGGCTGTAAAAGGTTTCTTCTGGATCACCACCAGGCATCTTTTCTCCTGCCAGGTCAATTTTGTTATGGGTTTGGTGATTACTGTAAATTCCCAGTAGTGCAGTTTGATGTGGAAATGATGCATATGCTATTGCCATTTGTCCAGGGTACCTACAACTTCATGTTTGCATATGGCAATCATGCACCGTCTCCAGGCTTGAGAGAGTTCTTCCTTTTCACTGGGAAAGCAGCCTGTAGGAGACTGGAACCTCTGCCACTCCAATTTTGCTCTGACTGCTCAGAGCTTTTGAAGCCCCCTTCTGCCCTGCAAAGAGCAAAACGCACCTTCCATCCTCGAAGTTGCTTCTTAGGCAAGATGAATCCAGGCAGAGATGGAGCCTCAAATTTTCTCTGCAATATCGTATGTACAGACATAATTACCATTTGCTCCAGCTTAGTGTTTTTTAGTTGGGTATGTATAAAACTGAAATTTACCTTAAAGAATTCACACTGTTTGCAAAAGAGCTTCAGAAAGTGCAGATGAAAGGCTTGTGAAGTAGGAAAATACCACTTGTGCCTTGCCACTGATGCAAATTGCAAATGCAGAATGGTGAAATACAATGGGGCATTCATAGAAGTTTTAAGACATTAATAGTGGGTTCATTTCTTGTGCTTAAAAAAATGTGCTAACTTCCAGAGTTTGTTAACTAGGTCTCCCATTTTACTATATTATGTTAATGAATAATTACTCATATATTTTGAATGTGTAATTACTCATTTATTTCTCAGCCAAAAGGATCACACTCAATTCCATGTATATTTTTTAGAAAAACCAACATTATGTAATCAAACATAACATTAACATGCATGCTCTCCCATATTACACACTCGTTATTTCTAAGTATTGTAGATAATTCCCTTGTTAAAACTTTCTTCAAAACATATTTTTCCTTTAAATCCAAGACACTTTCATCTAAGTTTCAGAAAAATTGGAATGTGGACAAAATTTGTTTCATTCCTAGTACATAAAGCATTAACCACATCCTTGAAGCAAGACAAAGTTTTAAGATGAGTTGTTAATAAGAAGAACATGTGTGAGAGTACTGACTCTCTCTTCTAAGGAGTGGGAAGGTTTTGTACCTAGTTCTTTTGACTTAACATTACCTTATTTGGTTTAGTGCTGGGGAGGTTTTTCATGTATGAAAAACCCTTTCAGCTCATCACTGTGGTCTGTTCCTGGACCAGGCAGCCCACTGGCTTGGTGGGTCATGGAGGCAGAGGGAAGAAATCTCAGCTTTAAAGACATGAACACAGATACTCCTGAACTGCACCCCAACCTGTGCAGCTGCTTAGCCTTCACTTAGTGCCTTACAGCCTTTCATTTAAACAAGCCTCTGAGCATGAATTGTAACCGCAGACACTGAGATTAAAATCCCGTTCTTGTGACTATGGGGTTGATGTAAAATCCACTATTTTCTGAAAGCTCAAGCAGTGACACAGATTACTTGTTGGTTTGGGTTGTGATTTGAAATAACTCAGCTTGTTTGTTTGCTTGTCTTTCAGTGTTTTAATAAGATTTAAGACTGCCCATAACTTCAGGAAATTTGCGACTATATGTATTAAATTAATCACCCACAAACCATAGGCATATAAAGTGAAAGGGCACTCTAGTTGTCGCATGTTTGTGTGGGCGAGGTTCACTACTCTACAATGGAGGTCATATTCACTTATTTTTCCCTGCATATATGGATTACAAACTTTTATAGCAGAGTTTCTTAGTTTAGGATCTCTACCACCCAAAGCTCTAAACATCCTCTGAAACTGCTGTCATTCCATCAGTGCTATAACAAAGGTAAATGGATTTCACCACTGCAGACTTGGCCCTCAATGAAGGAAAAGTTCTTTTGCAAAAGCTGGAATTTGGTGCTGTTGAGAAAGGCCATACATCTACAGTGGAAAAAAGTAAAAAAAAATGACCAGAATAATGATTTCCTCTTGAGTATCTAGAGTAGATCTCAGAAAGCAGCTTCTAAATAACCCAGAAATGACACAAAGCCCAAAATAAGAATATTCATGGTCATGTGGTTTTGCTCATATGTGCGTATGCATACTTAGAAAAAGACAGATTTTACATGAAATAAAATTGGACTTGGACAATGTGAAGGAACCTGATATCACAGGGGAAGCTAAGTGCAAGGGTTAAGCTGACAGAGGTTCTCATTCCAAGGCTCATGCAGGTCTTGTCCACAATGCCTGAGAGAGAAAGGAAAGAGAAGAAAAGGAAAAGGGGCAATTTCTGATTCTGATCATCTTCTGAGTGTCTTGTTAAAAGAAATGATAAGTGCAGACCGTGCTGATCCTTGTATCTCTTGTGGTCAGAACAAAACCAATTGCTCTAGGAAGCTGTAAAACTGTGGTCTTTGGGAACTGCTCCTTCACAAGTACATGGGACTGGTAAATGAGGTAGTGTTGTGGTTTAAACCCAGTTTCTATTCCCCTCCCCTTTTCTTTCCTTCTTCCCCTCCCCCCCCCCCCCCCCCCCCC
>NDXB01001666.1:8476-40661 GCA_002631895.1 Agapornis roseicollis | reverse complement strand
ACCCATACAAACCTTATTCCCCCCCCCCTCCCCAAAAAGGCATGGAACTTACTTTTCAATTCTTACTTTATTAAAGGACTACAGATATTCAAGATGACTAGTCCTATCCACAATGTTATATTCCCATGTTCTCCAGGTTTTTTTTTTCTCCCTAGATTTTTTTCTGCTTTTTCCATTTATAGAAATATTTGGTCATATGACCCTCATGAAACACAAAATTAAAGTGGCAGAAAATTAACCAAGATGCTTTGATGTTATCATTTGTGTTAATGCACATTATAATGTAATATATGTAATATAATGTAATATAATGTAATGTATGATCCATAAAGAATTCTGAAAAGTTGTCTGGTCATCTTCTCCCACTTCCAGCCTTCTGCTCTTCTGGGCTGGCTTACAAGAACATACCTCTCTAAGCAGGTCTTTTTTTTCATCAACAAAGCAACCATTGTTCTTTTATAGAAAACCCTCAGCAGGAAGCTGCTGAAATGTCTCCATCAGAAGATTGAATGAAAGACTACAAGATAAAAAGGTTATCATACTGAACGTGATGCCTGGAGATACATTATGAAACCCCACCATGGTAATATGAATCAAAATAGGAGATGCTACATTTTTGTAATAGAAAGAAAAAAACCTTTAAATACAGTGAGTTAAATGTGAACTAAAACACAGTTTCTTTGCTTTTTCCATGTTTGCTTCTGGTATATGATTACTCTGTTTTCTGCTTCTAGATAAAAGGTGTGGCAATTTTTCTAAGTAGTTAGGACTAACCACCACTAATGGTATGCTCAATGACCCACATTGCCTTCCGTTTCACATGGAGAACATATCTACATCCCAAGGAAAGAGTATGTATTTTTTCATCCTTAATACCTGCTGCTTTCCAATGGTGTCTAGGCAGTGCAGAGCTTCTGGAAGCCATCCAAATATTACAAACTTCAGGAGGAAATTAAGTTCAGAAAATACTGGAAGCGAAGTCTAAATATGCTGTCTTTCCATGAAATCACAGACCTGCTGAATTTATTTTTTCTATTTTTTTATTTTTTTTAATGTGGTAGGAAGAGCTGTGTTATTGAACAGGTTTCCTTTTCCCTGTGTCCTGGGTTCAGCAGTAGCAGTTATTTTCTCCTTCTTAGTAGCTGGGCCAGTGCTGTGGTTTTGACTTTTGGCCTGGGAACAGCGCTGATAACACTGATACTTTTAGTTGTTGCTCAGTAATGTTTACTCTAACCAAGGACTTTGTGAGTCTCATGCTCTGCCAGGGAGGAGGGGAAGCCAGGAGGAAGTAGAGGCAGGACACCTGATCCAAACTAGCCAAAGAGGTATTCCATCCCACAGCATGTCATGCCCAGGATGTAAAACTGGGGGCAGTTACCCAGAAGGGCTAGATCACTGCTTGGTCGGGCTGCGTGTCAGTCAGCAGGTGGTGAGCGGTTGTATTCTCTTCCCTTGTTATTTCCCTTATCATTATTATTATTATTGGTGGTAGCAGCAGTGGTTTGTGCTATACCTCAGTTATTGGACTGTTCTTATCTCAACCTGTGGGAGTTACATTCTTTTGATTCTCCTCCCCATCCCTCTGGGAGTGGAGGGAGGAAGAATGGGGGGAGTGAGCAAGCGGCTGTGTGGTTCTGAGTTACTGGCTGGGTTTAAACCATGACACCATGACATTTCTGATTATTTCAGCTGGCTTCTAATGTCAGTGTTCTTGTGACATTTTGTAAATTATCTAGGGTAGTTTTACCAGTCCAGCTCCAGGTCTCAACTCAAATTTAGCTGCCTTTGGCACTTCTTTCTGAGATCTCAGGTCTTCATGTTCCATTCGCTTTCCCAGGATATTATCACTGACTTATTTTTTTTTTCTCCCTCCCATAGACCACTGAATTCTAATTTAGCATCCTAAAATCACTT
The DNA here is from genome assembly GCA_002631895.1 of Agapornis roseicollis. Taxonomy (NCBI): domain Eukaryota; kingdom Metazoa; phylum Chordata; class Aves; order Psittaciformes; family Psittacidae; genus Agapornis; species Agapornis roseicollis. Next base: position 38,747 of record NDXB01001666.1, on the reverse strand, counting down.
TGATTTTAAGATCTCATTGACTGTTTTTTTTTTTTTTTTTTTTTTTTTTTTTTTTTTTTTTTTTTTTTTTTTTTTTTTTTTTTTTTTTTTTTTTTTTTTTTTTTTTTTTTTTTTTTTTTTTTTTTTTTTTTTTTTTTTTTTTTTTTTTTTTTTTTTTTTTTTTTTTGAGGGGGAGGGGGTAGTGGGGCAGGGGGGAAGTGGTTGAGGTATTGATGATAGCTGCTGGTGGAAATGATAGCTGCTTTTATATACATGCTTCTTTTATTCTGTAGTCACATTTGCAAGCTTGCCTCAGAAAGTGCCAAATCCCAGGGCACAGATTTCTTTTCACTACAGTTTCATACCTGAGGATTCTCTGATGGTCTCCCTCTAAGGTCAGGACAATACTCAGAGAATTCCACATGCTTATTCCTAAATAATTTGTACATGATATTTCGGAATAACCCTTGACTAGTGTTTCAGTACTTCAGTTGCATTGCTTCTCAGCAGGTCCCACACTACCTTTGATTTATTCAAGGGAAAAAAAAAGATTATGAAATTAACTTAATACTCTTAGAATATCCTTGATAATATGTGACAACAGATGCTTCAATTTTTCCATTGTTTTGCTCACCAAAACACAGAATTCTTGTGCTTCTATGTATATATATTATGTTTTTTATTCCTGGAGTGATTTTCTTGAACAGCTGCCACATTTTGCTTTACTGCAGTGGATAAAAACATTCCTAAAATTCAAATACTTTTCAAATTATGTCCTCTGCAATGTTTTCTGGATCATCCTGGGTGAAAGGCTGTATGTGAGTATGTCTGTTATCATTACCTGTCTCCAAAGTACAGATGCAGAAGATGTTCTTAGCTAGCCGTCTGATTATGCCAAGTATCAAAATAGTTGACAAATTGAAATGAGATTTGCTACTGGCTGCTTATCAACCAGAGGATGAGAATTGCATCCTGTGAGCAAATAATGTTGCAGGCAATTTGCATGGAAATTAGATATTTTTCAAAGCATTTTACGATGTTGTACTCTTCATAAAAAAACATAGCGCAAAAGGAATGATAGGAATAATACTGTCCCTGTATGTGAGTGCTATCCATATAAATGTGGTGTTTCAGAGATGTATCATGCAGAACCAGGCAGTGTTTTCCTTATGAGTAAAGATATCAAAGGTAGCTCAGGGAAAATTGTAGGAGTAGGAGTCTGGATACAAGATTAAAATTACTATTTTGCTGTTATGCCAGAGGCATGATAGACTAAATGAAAACTGAAATATTAATGTAAAAGGATATAATCTGAACAGCTGGTGTTTTTCTTCAAATAGCAAAAAAAAAAAAAAAATAGAGACTGAGTTATTTATTTTGTATCAATTGTTATGGGTGTTCTAAAGCACATTCCAGGTTGCTAAAAGAACTGGCTAATGAAATCTCAGTGANAGGAAAAAATCTGAACAGGTGGTGTTTTTTTTAAAAAAGAAAAAAAAAAAAAAAAAATAGAGACTGAGTTATTTATTTTGTATCAATTGTTATGGGTGTTCTAAAGCACATTCCAGGTTGCTAAAAGAACTGGCTAATGAAATCTCAGTGATCATAGCATTGCCTGTGAATATTCAGGAAGAATAATGAAAGTTGAAGAGTGGAACTGTCTTCAGAAAGTAAAATAAAAGTAGGAGTTTAGGACTTGCAGATTTAATCAGATTAATTTGACCTCTAGAAAAATACTGGAGCAAAAAAGTGAACTCTGAACATCAAGAAAAAAGGCAAAGCTATTAAATGAGTAATGTTCAATCTGGACTAAAAAAAAGCTATGTCTGTTATACCTGATAAGCAATCTGTAGAAATGTTTAGATAGAAGCACTGCAACATGGATCCAGTGACTGAACAAACCTTCTTGAAGGAGTAAGTATCAGTTTATCAGAATGAAAGGATGTAGAAGTGAGATTCTGCAGAGGTTAATATTTCATTAATAAGCAGGATGAAAGAACAGACGTTGTGCTAATTACATTTGTAAATGCTTCCAAGCTGGGAGGGACTGCTAAAAAATTAGTTCAAATTTAAAATGGCCTTGTCAAACCGAAGACTAAAACAAAACAGAATTCATCAAGTACAGGATACTGCGGTTCAGCAGAAATAGTTGTTCATGGAAGACTGGGAACAATTAACTAAAACATTGGCAGAAAACATTCTGGGTGTAATAGCAAGTCATATTTAAACACGAACCAACAATATTGTGCTGTAGTAATAAGCAAATCCGACAGAGGGATATATGTACAGGAGTACACTAATCTCTTTCACTATTCAGCTTTGGGAAAGTCTCAGCTGGAGTACCTTGTCTGTTTCAGTCCTTTAAGACAGATGCAAACCAGATTGAAAGTCAAGTGGAAAGCAGTCACAAAAATCTAGAAAGTCTGGTGTCATGAGGAAAGGATAAAGGAAGTGGGAGTTGAATAACATAAAGAAAAAAGTGAGAACAAACTTTTAAATATCTAAAATGTGACAGCAACAGCAAAGCACAAGTAATTGCTGAAACAGATTCCCTGGGGGTGGTCTTGCACCTGTTTATGAGGGGATTTTGAGCACCAGGTTAAAGCCTTTCCCAGGCCTGTGATTTCAATTTAAACATAAACTGGTATGCATATTTCTTCTGTGTTCCATGTGTTAATTTTTATGCACAGGGTAGAGTTAGGTATTTATACCTATTAGAAACTGAATTATTCATGCATACAAGAGGAGCAGTTCCCAGAGTTTAGCACTGTGCCTGACAACTATAGAAAACCCAATTTGCGACCATATAGGTGTTTGGAGTCAGGATTTCAACCACAGCTTGGATGCCAAGAAGTAAAGTTTGGCTAACATGGAAATAGAAGGAAATTTCAATTAATTAGTTTTGTCTTCTCATGGATTTCTTCATTCTATAGCCATATCTCTACATATTTCTACACAGGCAGACAAAAAAAAAATATGGAAAAAAGTTTTACTAGCTGTCATTGCTTAACCTCTTGAAGAACTCTCAGCTTACTGGATACAAAGTAAAGCAGTCAGCTGACATAGGAAAGCTAATCCTTTGCTACAATTATTTTCATAATGCATAATGTATTTTGGTGACAGGAATATGACCAACTGATACTTCTAGTCTGGAGTCATACTGGTACATAATACGGTTAGATATAATACTGCAATAAAATGTCATAAGCTTCCAATTCTGAAATCTGCTGGGAATAAAACTCACAGACTGCAATATTGATAAGAGCCTTCTGTCAACTGATTAACAATAAAACTAGTGTATCTTGTGGCAATTGGGTTGTGTTAAGAACGTCAATTTTAGGAAAAATCCTAAGCATATAAGAACACTTGTTCTAGGTTAAGTTTAGGCACAAAAAATGGCACAGCTCTATATTGTAGGAATATGTAATGTTCTGCTTGATTAAAACAGATTTATAGAATACTTTATGAGAAAATGCAGAGGCTTAAAAGTCATAGTCAGCTACCTGATGTTGTGAGGATTTTCTGCAAGGCCAAATAGCACAAAGATAGATAGCAGAAATTGATGCATAAAGATGAATCATGCATCATAAGAGATGAGTAGAAAGAGTTAAAAGGGGAATAATACTGTGAAGGAAATCAAAGGAATAATGTTTCAAAGAGGGGAAAACAGGAATTTTCTTTAAGCATCAAAAAGGTAAGACACCCTCAAGATGAATTTTCACAGAATGAATAATAGTAAACAATATTAAATATAACTAGATGACAAGGGAATTTTAGCCTAAGAGCATCCTATATTAGAACCAAATTAAGAAAAAAATAAAAGCTTTATATCTTTCCGCGGCAACAACCATGTCATTTCTGCATTCTCTCTTGATATTCTGCATTCTCTCTTGATATTCTGCTGGGACTTCTGTCTGTATACCCCTCTAACTTATTTGGCTTAGCAAACACTTTATTTTTGAATATAAAGCAGGGGGGATTATTGACCTAAATATCACTCAATTGCACTTGAAATACTTCAAAATCTTACACTTTAAACACAAGAAATGTATATTCAATACTAGCTATTTTAGAAAAAAAGTCTGTTTATTTCAGGAACAATTTTCATTAAAAATTTTTGTTGATCATTGAAAGCTTTGGTATCCTTAACCTTTCTAGAAGTTGCAGGTGATGACAGAATTGTATTTCTGAACTCTTCATGGTATTAGATACCAGTATACACATATAGCTTATGCCCTCTCCACCTAACAAATAATTGGAGCTCCATATCATACTCTAAAGTCATGTACCAGAGGTGAAGATAACTGACAGTCACTTTGCTAAATGCATTGAGTGGGTGCATTTTATAAGTCCATATGGATCAAAAATAAAAATACACTAGCTGTTGAAACTGATGAACGGTTCAAAATAGCAGGAAGGGGAAAGACTAAATTTGCATTCTGCCACATGTGGCACAGTACCTTATACTGACACTGGTTTCTCAAGAAATGTCAGAACACTTCCACTTTACCTGAATTTTTCTGAGAGCATTTTGGCAGAAGAACTGGAAGAAATTACATCAAATCAAACATGCTATCACAGAATTGACATCCAGAGCTCATTTGATAGCCTAGTAGATGCTATGTATCTGAAAAACAGTGATAAAGATTTGGTATATTTAAAATTATATTGAAAGGAATAGAAAGACTTGAAAAGTATTACACTAATATGGACTGGTCACCCTAGCAAGTTTTTGTTTCTTTTCCATAAGATGTTTTCCTAATTAGCACAATTATTTGCATTGAAATGAAGCCTTGATTTTATCAAATACCAACTGATGTTTTTCAGAGTACTGCTGACCAAAGTGTCACTGTTTGCACATTGTTATTCTTGAACTTTAATTTTTTTTTCAGTTAATATTTTCAATGTCAAAATAATTTTTCACAAGAACTTTACACTAAATTTGTGATTGTAAAGTGAAAATTTTGGTGTTTGATTTTAACCTACATATTTCATGGCTAAATCCTTTTTGTTCATAATTCTCCAGAAATGTGGTAATCAGTGCAGCACTAAAATAATGGAAAATAGCCAGTGTACAGGAGGCCCCCTTCAAATGTATGTTTCACCAGGAATTAATTATACACAAAATTAAGACCCATCAGGAGTGGGAGTTGTTTCTTTGTTTGTTTGCTTATAATGCAAAACATACATTAACCCATTTGTAGGAATGGGATGAAGAATCAGGGGTAAATTCAAATACTGTTGGAAACTAAATTCTGAATTGCTGATTAAAAATATGTTTTAAAGAGATCTTCATAAACTTTGTATTCTTTCCCTATACCTGAACTGTTTGTTTTGTTGTGTTGTTTTGTTTTGTTCTGTTTTTTAATTTAGCTGCTTATAGTTCAGAAAAAAATTGGGACAATAAGACATTATAATTAACATCTTTATCTTGTGCTGCTGTTCACAGAGGCATTTTTTGTCAAGTATTTCTGCTAGTTACTACACTTGTTAGAGTTGGTATATGATAATAAGACCCATTTGTGCAAACTGACACAAAACCAGATTTAATGAATGCAGTGAGAAGGTAATGTTAAATAGCTTTATGAAGTACTTCTTTAAATCCAAAGGAATCATTGTCCATAGAAGCCAATTGTTATAAGGGATTATATGAAAGAGAGATTTGAAAAGCTTTATATTATTAATGTGTAAATAAACTAAAAGACATTATTCCCCTTCTTTTTTTTTTTGGGCTTAATGAAATTTTGATCACAATTCAGAGAACCTCTGAACTAACACTTGCTGCCTCCACAGAGGTTTCTACACCCTCAAGCTTGGTGTTAATTTGGCATTGAACATAAGTGAGAGATAGAGCTAAAGGCTCTTGAGGATGTAGCTCTTACCAATGGAAACAATTTCTGCTCCCAGTGGCTAACGCACTTTGGAAACTTCCTGGTCATTTGGAAACTTTTCATTTTCACTATTTTCCTTCTCAGAGGTCTCAGTATCTTCAATTGCTACACATGAGAAACTACAAAGCATAAAAAAATTGGGATTTTTAATATCTTTTTTCTTAATGACTGAAGATTTCTATTTATTATATTAAAAAAAAAAAAAAGCTTCCTCTTTTGTTTTTATTTCATCCAAAGCATGATTATTTTTTACTGTCAAATTGAAGGCAGCTTTCAAAAGATGCCTTTTCTGAGTCACTGGAATAATTTAACCAACTTCACTTTGCATTAAATAGGTCACTTATATTAAAAAGTTAAAATTATTCTGTTTCACCATGTAAACTTGATAAATGCTTCAGTTAACATCTTTGAGACCCCTCAAGAGAGCTATCAAAACAAAGAAAACGAGAGTAGAGCTCTCTAGAAATGTGTTCTTAGTCAAATGAACAAATAAAGGAGCTAACATTCAAAATTAAGTGTATCTTTGGCTTCTCATTTTTGCATGCATTTTATTCTAATGGACACAGAACAGAATTGTAAGAAAATGACTAGGTTTTACAGAGTGGCATGAAAAACAATTGACAGGTCTCCTGATAGAATTACATGTTTCTCAATAGCTGTTGTTTTTTCACACCTAGGTTCTATCAAACCTGTGGGAATCACAGTTTCTTTCTTTGTTAAATGCACTTTCAGCTTCAAGTTTTCAGACAAAAAAAAAATAAATCTAAATACATGAGTAGGTTCAGATGCATCTCTGTGTTTAAGACCGACCTACTTTTTTTCTGGAAAAGTTCCCAAAATCCAGGAACNNTTCAGCTTCAAGTTTTCAAAAAAAAAAAAAAAAATAAATCTAAATACATGAGTAGGTTCAGATGCATCTCTGTGTTTAAGACCGACCTACTTTTTTTCTGGAAAAGTTCCCAAAATCCAGGAACTCTCAGGGTTCTTGAACATTTTGAATTGACAACCATTTAGAATCATAGAATCATAGAGCTCTTTGGGTTAGAAGGGATCTTAAAGTTCATCGAGTTCCAACCCTGTCCTACCATGGGTAGGGACACCTTCCATTAAACCAGGTTGTTCAGTGCCTCATCCAACCTGGTATTCAACACTTCCAGCCACAACTTCTCTGGGTAACCTGTTCCAGTGCTTCATCACCCTCACAGTGAAGAATTTCTTCCTAATTCTAATCTAAATCTCCCCTCTTTCAGTTCAAAACCACCCCCCTTGTCCTATCACTACAGGCCCTTGTAAAAAGTCCCTCTCCAGATTTCTTGCAGCCCCCCTTTAGATACTGGAAGGCTGCTGTAAGGTTTCCCCAGAGTCTTCTCTTCAGGCTGAACAAGCCCAACTTTCTCAGCCTCTCTTCATAGCAGAGGTGCTCCAGCCCTTGGATCATCTTCATGGCCCTCCTCTGGACTCACTCCAACAGCTACATGTCCTTCTTATGTTGAGAGCCTCAGAGATGAATGCAGTACTGCAGGTGGGGTCTCACAAGAGCAAGTAAAGTAGGAGAATCACCTCCTTCAATCTGCTGGCCATGATCCTTTGGTGACCCTGGACATGGTTGGCTTTCTGCATGCACACATTGCCAGGTAATGTTGAGCTTCTTGTCTGCCAAGATCCCAGGTCTCTAGGTATCTGTGTCATCTTGTTTCCTAGTGTTTTGGTTTGGTTTTTTTTTTTCCCATGTTTTTAATTCTAAGTATATGAAAAAGTTATTCTGAAATGTTTAAGTTCAAGTTTTATCTATTACATTTTTGAGAAGCTGTTGGATAGCTTGCTGAACATCTTCCAATAATCCAATTGTTAACAAGAAATAAAGTAGCACTAAAGGGAAATCAGAATTTTCTCCAAAAGACATTTGAACTAAATTCGTGTCTGTCAGGGGTTTGCTGAGGAAGATAAAGCCTGTCTTGTCTATAAATGGTCCTAGAAGTTTCCTAATTTTCAAATGCTTTTTCTCTAAATTCATTGTGCATAGAAGGATTTTTTAAATATAGAGTTTGTGATCCCAAAGCTTCCCAGATGTAGAGTCTAAGTCATATATCTCAGGAAAAAGGTGGCAAGACAAATTTCCCTTCTAACACACTGCAAGTTGACATTCCTACTTCCATACCACCTTCTGGGGAAATATGAAATAATTTATGCTGTCAAGTATACATTAGCAGGCTTTCCTTTTCTAAAATATCTAAGTATCATAAACAACTTTTGGAAGTGAGGGATTCTGGCTGAATTCCTTCATCTGCACAGGATAACTGAACAATCTTTTTCCACCTTCTATTGCAGCTTCCCCTGGGTATCAGCTTCTCATGCCATCTCTGGCTTTACCTTACAAGGAGTCAGCAAGAAACTCAAGATGTAGTGCTTGAAAGAAGCAGCAAGATTAATAACTTTGCTCTAAGTTCAGAATGTGGTTTATTTAGTTGGGAGGTAGAAATCCTGGGCAACACACTGTTCTTCAATGGCAATTCAGCCTTTATCACCTACAACTTTGAAGTCTGTAAATCATGGATGAGATTGCGAGAATATCATCAAATTGGCTCCAGACACATAATTAACTGGCAGCCAGTGAGCTGTAAGTGCAGGATCACAATCAGTGATACAACAGACATACCACAAAGCTAAACACTTCCAAAATGTTAAGAAATTGTCTATAAACTGAGATGTGCACATTGGGATGTGCAACACACTTATTACCCCCTATGGCATCTGTCCCTCTGCTGAGCACAGGCTCACCCCAGCACCTGATCACAAAGCAGCTCTGTCTGGCCTAGGAAGAGATGTACTGTTGGCAGATTGGTTTTTGAAGTCATTAAACCGGGTTTTGGCTGCTGCTCTGGTCCTCTTTCCTTTTCCTCCACATTACAGATGTGCCTTCTCTGTGTTGCCCCCACAGTCAGTTCTGTGTATGTCATTTGCATTGTCTCTGCACACTTTTGTTACTCCTGAATAGCAACTGTTATCTGGACAACTTTGCCAAGGCTGTGCGCTGTAAGCGCTGGCCAAACTGTCCTATTTTAAGAGAAAATGTAAGAGCAGACAGTGATACATATATTCCTCTCTGCTTGAATGAACTGCTCTTGCATTTCACTACAATTGCTTTCTGAATATTGATGGGTTTAGAGCAAATATTACGGTTCAGCACCTTATTTCAAAAGGTATTATTGGGTTTAGTATGTTTTGTTTTCTTTGTCTGTGCAGTATAAGTGTTATGTAAGGTCTGATTATCATCAAATCATTCAACAAATAATTCCAAGGGGACTCCTGTCCTCTCTCTGTGATTGTATCTAATTGCTTTTTAGTTTATTTCTCAAATGAAGGCTGAAGGGTTTGTTCTTTTGACTTACCATGATAATAGGTTGGGGAAAATGCAACTCTATATAGCTGCAGGGAAAAAAAAAAAGAAAAGAATTTATTTCTATTTGAAAAGTACTGAANTTGCTTTTTAGTTTATTTCTCAAATGAAGGCTGAAGGGTTTGTTCTTTTGACTTACCATGATAATAGGTTGGGGAAAATGCAACTCTATATAGCTGCAGGGAAAAAAAAAAAAGAAAAGAATTTATTTCTATTTGAAAATACAAGTACTGAAATACTGAACTCTCCTCACTTTTTGCATCTATCCAGCTTAACTACTAAACAAACTTACTTTTATTTTTGATGGTCATAGTAATTACTACACAATTTCCATCAAAGTATATTCTCTGGCTTGTAAAATTCAAATGTTATTGTATTTCTAAGGAAAGAAATGGAAATTATATCTCAAAGGAGCCTCTGGGTTTGGAACTTCTAATGTAACTCTCCTTCTCCATCTTTTCCATGGTTTGGTGGCCTCCCAAAAGCTGTTTTGATCATGATTCTGCTAAAGGTGAACCTGCTTCCTGGCCTGACAGTGCTGAGCATGCATTCAGTGAGTGGGTTCCCATTGAGTAATCCTTGGCTCATGTTAGGGAAATGTCCAGAGTTGTCAAAGCTAGCACATATTGAAAGATATTAATCTCCGTTTACACCAGGAGACTGACCTTAGGTAAACTAATTTTTCTTTTTTTTTCAATTTACTGGTTTGGGGATAATCTGAGCAATGCTATTTCCATTTTCCCCCTAATTTGTAAGCAAAAAATGGAGTACAGCTACCATTTTGAACTGTATCAAAGTGGCAAAGGCCCAGAAGGCACCTAGTAAATCAGCAGGAACATCAATACTTAAAAGACTTAAAAGACACTTTAAAAGAATGGATTAAAGTCCAAAGCTGGCAGGTTTACACAATCAGTGCTAATATCCACATACCTTGTACAGTGTTGTGTAAGTAAATGTAGAAGAAACTAGGTGCACAAAGGTGTCCTTTTAATCCCACTTAAGATATTAGCTAAGATTGATCAAATCCAAACTATTCTTGAAAGTTTATTTCAGCTATGAATAGTCAGTGCACAGCAACAACCAAAATAAATACCCAAGATACTATGTTCCAAAAAGAAAAAAATAGCTTCTCAAAATAGTAGAACTGATTTCTTTAACATCTGCAATGCTATCACATTTCTGCAACACTTTGTCAAATTGGGCCAGTCTACTGTTAGCTTTATAATAGACTATATTGGTATACTGAACGTACAATAAATTTCTTTTCCAACTGCAGTAGTATAAACATGACTCTTTTAACTGTGAATTTCTGTAATCTCAGAATTTCATGACATCAGTGATAAAATTCTCATCATTTCTTACCTCTCAGATTTGTACCCAGCATTTCAAAACCATTTTCAAAAAATTTCAAAAGTATCAAATAAATTATGCCTTCACAAATGTGTTCTTATTTTTCAAAAATGAGCCATGATGAAATTCTTAGTTTGCATAAAGAATATTTTTCTCCAGTAAAAATAAAAAGGGACATGCCCCAAACTGAGAAGACACTTTTTTTTCAGTCTGGACCCATATGATCCTTTAATACGGTAACTGTAATAACAGCTTTATCAGAACAAAGCAGTAATGCAATTTTTAACTCAAAAGTGAAACCACACATGCTGTTTTCCTCATGGTATGTATTAATACATTTTACTCTGTGTACTTGGTCAAATATACCATCACAGTTTTGTTAATTCTCTTTGAAACCACTCTTTCACTTTGTCAGTGTAACAGGGGTAATGTCTAACAGAAATAATTGAACCTGACTAACATTAATTTTCACAAAGCTTAAAATAGTGAGCCAAGAATTAAGAGATTTCCATCTATATACATATTTTTTTTACAAATATTTTCAGATAGTGGTGCAAGGTGCAATTTATAAATACTGGACATTTGTTCTGTGGTTCTTGAGCACCCTAATATTTTATAAATAATTTCCCCACTGGAATGGAAAAGAATCCACTACTGAGCTTTTAACTGACTGCAGAATAAAAATAACCACAAATTTTATTTAGCACCAGAAAAAAGAAAAATAAAAAGAAAAATCCCTGAAATATGTCCCACACTTTCTTAAACTAAATATGTAAATATTGTATGTCATTTGCTGCAGCAGTTAGTGCAGCAGGACATCTCTTATTTCGTCTTACATAAATATTATTTCTTTGCTTTTAATGATTGAGAAACTGTTTTGTTTGAAATTATAACAATCAGTGTAAAACCATCAGATGTTTAGCAGCACAAGTACCAAATGGTTTTATGACCTGAATTGCTCTGCCTATTTCCTCTGTAATAGCAACTCTTAAAAAGCAATGATACATAAAAGCTTTCTGTGTTAATTACACTTTAAGTCTCCTTTTTCATTGCAAAACCAAAAAGTAATAGGATTTTTTTTTTTTTTAAAGCAACCAATATTTAAAATTCTAATTTCTGCAAATTCATAATCACAATCTCTTGAGGATCCAGCTGATAGCTCTATAACACAGAACTACACCGGAGTTAAAAGATCATATGAACCACTAAAGGAAGACACTAAAAAACACTTTCAGCAGTGATGAGAACTATTTGACATCCCAGCTTTCATGAGGGACAGCAGAGAGGGGTCTGTTTGAGTCACCTGCCATTTGACAGAAATGCGGGAACCTGTGGAAGGCCTCAAGAAACCTTCACTGCAGTAAAAACATATCGTTGTTTTTTAAGTTTCAGTGAGAGCACTCCATGTCAGAGGTTTTGCCAGTAAGTGCTAAAGCAATCCAGCCTGTTTGCAGAGAGGGAAATGAAGACACATGGGAATTAGGTGACCTGCTGTTGGGCATGAATAGGGTTATCACTAGCATGTCTGGAAGAGCCAGGCATCCCTTTCAAACACAAGGCTGTGGATCAGTGGGGACCAGGAGCTTTCCCTAGTGTCTTCTTATCAGGCATTCATTGCTGGCTGGGGACCAAGCTCTGCATCCACAAGGCAGACCTCTTTCCACTTTAGATACTGCTTTCCTTTCCACTCTGGTTTAGAGTCTTGCATAGAAAGAATAGGATGACTTGGCTTCAGTGATAGTGTTTTATCAAATAAATATTTATTTATTTAATAAAAATAGAATATTAAATGCTATTTGCATATTTACCCAATGCGAATTATCATGTCAGTCACTGAATTTTTATCCATCTCTTGTATACTACCTATGCACTGAAGAAAAAGATGAGATCTATAAAGCATTTTGAAAACTGGAGATGACTGGAACTCTTCAACTCTTAGTTTTTATTTCTATTTCTCTTCTAAGATGAGAAGTGTTGATGAAGTTTTGCAGGAAACTGTAGCTGTTTTGGAAGAAAGTGCAGATTCTGTTTCCATAGCACCCTTTTCCTATCACATTTTGTTGTTCTTAAATTCCTCCTTCATAAAGCAGGTTTCTTTTCTTCTCTTGTCTATATAACTTAACAGAGGAAATACGTAGATTTATGAATATTTTTTTAAAGTCCTTCAAAAGCCTTTTAAGTTCTTCAGAAAGAATTACATCTCAACAGCAGAAACCTTATATGAGAATGAAATAAGCACTAAATGCCGGCATCACAAACACAGATAAATCACTCTATGACTGTTTTGAGAAGGAACCAGCTACAGGTATTGTAAACATTTTATAATCTTGGAAAAAAAAAAATCAATTGAAGAGGTTAAAACAGTATTTCATGGAGAAAAAGGTCTTCTTTTTAAATGTAAGCACCCTAATTCAATCCAAGAACTGCACTATGGTTCCACCTGATGTAAAGTTAAAAAAGCCATTAGAGGTCCAAGTTCAAAATGATAGCTGTGATTTCTTAATAGGCTTAATTGGAGACAACTCCAGGCCACTGCCAAAAGTGGTGGAGATCTCATTTCAACTCTCTTTAAATCCTTTTCCTTTCTTTTTGTGTGTAAGCAATGACAGAGTTTCCAGGCAGGAGCCTGCATTAATCATTAGGACTCATGCTGCATGCAAACTCCACATCAGAGCCCCAGTTTCAGCCCTGAGCATTTCTCTATTAAGATCAGAAACTGCTGGTGAGAAACTCTCTGGCTTTTCTAGGGTCAGCATAGGGAGAGAAGTACTGCCCCATGTCTAAGACTAACCTGAAGTCTGTACCCTTACTGGTTAGAAGGAATCCCAGTCAGTACATCCCCAAGCACCCTTTACTGGGTCTTACATCCTCCACTGGTCTCCTGGATACCCCACACCTACTCATTTCTGGCAAAATAATTGTAGGGTTTTTTTTTTTTTTCTATTTGTTCATAGAACTAGAACTAAATCTCTGCTAGCTTTAGCTCTGAGCCACCCCACTGCAGTGCCAGTCAAGCCCCAGCAGTGGTGTAAGGCAGAGCAGGACCTATTTCACTAGTTTATCTTGTCGTGAAATGGTGGTCTTTGGTTCAGCTATCAGCAATGTTTCTGTGGGTTCCCACTGGCTGCTCTGCTGAGAATAAACCTGCTTCCTTGACAAGTGCATGTACATAGCATTTCGGATCAGTCTTGCCGGTGCTCACCTGCAACTCAACAAATTGCCAAATGTCTACTCAGGCACTGCAAAAACAAATTAGCATAATTAAGTTCAGAGTCAGTGCAATTGTTCTTCAAATACATTAAGCCTGAAGTGTGCTGCTTCTGTTTAAGACCTGAAAAAGTCTTGTGTGCCTGAAAGCTTGTAATTCCCTAGCTATATTAATTGTTCCAATAAAATGTATTACTTCTCCCTATGAACACTGTTCCACGGTACAAGATCTAATAAAAATTAACATTTTACTACTGTTTAATAAACCTGCCTCTACTCTTGCTTGAACCTGGATGCCTCGTGAGCAATGTCCTTTCTGCAGCTCACACTTGTCTTTTGAAAATGAGCAGCTGGTGTTATTTCACTATAAACATGAATACTACCTTTAAAATGCACTAAGGATTTGTTGTTGTTGTTAAGATTATTTCAGCTGTGTACAATCATACTGCAGCCTTATAACTGCAGAATCAAATGCACAGAAACTGAGGATATGCTGGAGGCGTTCAACACTATTGTCAGCTTGGCTGTGTTTTCCTATCCAAATGATGCCTCAGAGAATTGCTTTTTCAGTAAAAGCTATATTTTATAATATATAAGGCATCTAATGCTGTTAAATTTTCTCTTTGTGTCCATTATTTTCTTCTTGTCAGTCTGTTTCCTACTTGTCATATGTTCTTTGTATAAAGGTATCTGTCAAACAATGAAAAATAAGTAGCTATGAATATTAGTTTTAAAAATAAACTTATTCCAATTCTTCTCGTGGATCTATTGTGTTTGTTTCCTGTGGTCACAGAGCTGAATTTTACCAGCACAATTGTTTATGTAAAAAGAATTTTGAAGTCACTTGAAGGAGCACACATTGACAATACACCCTGAATTTGCAAGCACAAGTGTCAGGAGAACTTGATCACTCATCCAGAGAGAGAATTGGAAAAAAAATCCCAGGCTTGCTGAGGCCAATATCCACAAAAAGGAAATCATACAACAAACACAAAGAAGTGAGGAATGAATGGAATTTTAGGACTTAAGCTAGCTGAGTTCATTTATAAGGGGGAATTAACAAAAAAAGAATTTTTGCATTCAATATATAACAACCATAAGAAAAACTTGGCATTGGGCTAGTGCCCAGATGAAAATCAGAATTCTCAGATAACTGATGAAAGTAAATGAGCAATAACCACTTGTGTTTTTTGGAAATGGCAACAGTGATTTCAATTACAGAAGATTTCAGCTATGGCTCTTTCGCCTTTTAGCTTGAGGTGGAGTATAGCTGTAGTGGGAGCACAGCTTGCAGCCATGTGGTGGCTTAGATGGTGGAATTTGAGGGGAGCCCCTGGTTATAGACAGCTGCAAGAGGAGAAAATGGTCCGTTGCTAGGTGTTAGTCACTTTACCCAGAAAGACTTATCTGAGAAATTCAGATGATCAGGTGGTAAATAAAAAAGTCATAGAACAATGAAGTATTTAATGTGTGAGCTTATTTGACCCAAAGAGATTGCTAGAATGAGCCCTTGCACTCAAAAAAATTCCCTGGTCATCTGTAGTCACTGGTGATTTAGAAAGTTATGATTGATAAAAATCAAATTAATTATTAGGGAAAATAAAATTGCATGTTATAACAATATATGTCTAATACTTTTAACTTTCTTATCTGACAATTAATTGTATTCCCAAATTGCTATAATTCAGATGAGATCATTGCTGAAAGATATACCTTTCCTGTTTATAAGTAGGAAAGGTACATCTAGTGTCTCTAATTTACTATGAAGAATATGTTGCATTGACTCCTAATTTTCAGACTTCTTTAGTATTTAAATGAAAGCGTAGACCAGATTTTATTTTTTTTTTTATGAGTTTGTCAGTTCAGGTATCATCCTGTCCAAGGCAGCATTGGAAACTCAGGCACTGTGATCTGAATTCCACTCCAAAAGCTAAAGTATTTTGGCACTGATGAAATTTACAGGATTTAGCTATTAATGACCTAAACTAAGGCTTTTTTTATGTAAAGTTTTAATACAAAAAGCCTATAGAAAAGTCACAGTCTTGTTTGGTTTGTTTTGTGGGTTGTTTTGTTGCTGTAGGTAGTGGTGGTAGTTTTTTGTTTTGTTTTTTTCCACATTTGGATAAACTATTCTGCTGTAACTAAGTATGTTGCAATACACACTACTTCATTAGGAAGCAACTGCATTCATTAAATTAATAAAATTCCCTGCTATTGTGATATGCACACTAAAATCTTTGTCCCAGTAGAAATAACAGACAGTATACAGCAGAAAATGGAGAGAGAAGAAACTTAAGCATCTCATAAAGGGATATTAATTCAAGCTGGTAAATCTTTTATTCAGAGTTTAATAAGCTTATACAGTGATAAGCCTGAATGGGTGAAAGGTGCAGTCCAGGACTTCTTAAAGCATTTAAATCCTATTTAAGTAACTTTTTTTCACCAATAGGAAAAGTTTCTGTCACTAACCTTTTGAATCATGTGAATAAAATACTAACTGAAAATAGGAGGAGGAAGAAATTGAAAGTGTGGAGGAAAAAGAACAATTTCCCATTCAGAAGAATAAAACTTTATTACCCTAAGGTCCATTTCTAAGTCATAGCTAAAACTCACCAAGCATGTGTGTGAGTACTCAGTACTAAGTGCAGATACCATGATGTATTTTTTGCATGCTATTATTAGATTAAGAAAATTTTCATAGGAAATATAATGGGCATTAAATTACTTAGTGTTGGTTTTATACAGGAATAATAGTATTGTATTGTTGAGACCAGTTCTGAATAGCTCCTAAGCATTAAGCAACACATTTGTTTGTCTTAGTATTAGTTATTTCTCTGCCTTTTATACCAGTACCTATTTAATTGCCATTACTTTTAGGAAGAATATATGGAATAGCAGAAAGCAACATATTCTGTTTCAGTGTCTTTTGTGACAGGAGAAGAAGTGGCAGAAGAAGTATTGAAGAAGTATTGAAGTGCTATATGGACACTTTTACTTTTGTGTCTGTAAGTCTGTGCCATAAAGGAACAAAAATATGGTATCATTTGACAGGTGTTGATTATATGCCATACGCATCATGCAAACTAATGATGATATTAGGTTTCATGAACAATTAATGTAGTTAACAGCAGTAACAGAGAATGAAATTTCTAGGTTGATTGGTGTCTTGTTTTGTAAAGAAAAATGTATCATCAGATATATATTATATATTATATTGTATATTGTAGATTCTATATTAGTATTACTATCCTTCAGGATTCCAGGGTATTGCCAGCCCTGACCAGACACCAGCAGCCACCATGTTCTGATAATACAGTCAACAACAGAAAAAATCCTGAGTACTTTTCCCCTCTTCAGTGAAAATTTATAATTCACAGCAGGAAAAGAGAGGAATTACTGCAACTACAGCTTGGAATTTTTGTTTTAAAAGGCAGGAGGACAGTTCAGTTCCATCATTCTAGCTTGTCTAATGTTTTTTTCTTTGGTTGATTTTGGTTTTTTTGTCTACAGAAAAAAATTGCTGGTGAAAATATGGGAAGCTTTCTTGTCTGAACAGACTTAACATCATGATAGTTACAATTATTAATCAGTACCATTTACTCAAGATATTCATGGAGTTATTCCATTTTATTTACCTGCACATTTTGCAGTTGAATTGGAGACCAGCAACATATTGTAAGCTATGTGTGATTTTGCTGTTAATTCTATGACCTGATTTGATTCACATTTCAGTGCAATTCTAATGACTTAGATGAAGGTTCTCCTGTTTTTAATCTAGTCATAGCTCATATCACAGAATCACTAGGTTGGAAGGGACCTCTAAGATCATCAAGTCCAACCCATGCCCTACACCTCCACTAAACCATGTCATCAAGTTCTATATCCAGTCTTTTTTTTAAACACATATATGAAGGATAGTATGCTGCTGGGAAGACAGCATACCATGCTCTGTTCCTAAAAACAGCCATGTTTTTTGTCCTTCTGCTTAGAAAATAAATCCATTAAAAAAAAACATTTTTTGTTTTGTTAGGTGGCAGCAGGTCTAATGTGAAATAGCAGCACAGCAGTATTGCAAAGTGATAAACCATGTCACCATATTGCAAAGTGATAAACCATGTACTTAACTCCAGTTAACTTTCAGCCCTTTGAAAAGTATCTAGTCACAAGGTGTTTATAGTGTGTGGGAATTAAAGCCTATGAATCATGTGCACTTTGGTACCCAGCACACAGACCTTCAGAGATTACTCACACTGGTAAAAGACATGCTTATTCTACAGGATGGAGAAGGTTTAGAATAGCTCCTCTTTTGGCAAGAGAGTGAGGAAGAAAAGTGAAGTTAACAGCACTGCACTGCTGGGAATTCTCAGCTTACTGAAAAGAGTGGTGAGTGACTGATAGCTGTGTTGTGGTCCACCCTGTGAAGGTTATGTTGCTTTATTTGAAAGCTCTGCTTGGGAAATATGCTTGGCAAAGCTTCTGATTCATTGCTGGTACCAAAGTCTGAACAGTTCTGGAAGGTGTTGCTGATGAGACCAAACTAACATAGCTGGGATAAAGACAGACAGTATAATTCAAGGTTATATGACATTTTCCCAATGTGTCTTTTGTTGGCTTGTTTTATTTTGGGGTTTCTGTTTGTTTTTCTTTTTTTTTTTTTTTTTTTTTTTTTTTTTTTTTTTTTTTTTTTTTTTTTTTAATCTCCTTGTTTTTTTCCTTTCCTGGAAAACATTCTGGAGATCAAACAGTTGATTCCATAGAATGTCCCTGAGGGAAATGAGGAAAGCCTCATTCAGTGGAATCTATGGGAACAAATAGATGCATTCTAACCCCAGACCAGAGTTAGAGTTTATGAGAGATTACAAGCAAAAACTTGCAGCCTGAGTAAAAATAGCTCTTCCAGCTTCAAGAAAAGAAGTGCATTAGTAGTAGTTCAGCCAGAAAGCTGAAAGTGCACTGAAGAAGAAGGTGTGGGTAACTCAGAGTCTTAAAGACAGATTTTGGAGAGCAGATGGCATTGTTGCATGGCACTCATATGCTAAAACTCCAGCCATGGGCTGACCAGACCTGTGAGAAAGGTACTAATAAGTGAAGTGTAGGTATGATTCTACACAGGAAAATAGAAGGCTGAAGTTTTTCCTGCACATGAATGGGGCACTAGATCATTCAGATATATTTTGTTCTTCAGGAAACAAGAATAGCAGTGAACTGCACTCTTTAAAAACAATGTAATCCAGTCTTTTCACTATTCTGTTACTCACAGAGATGGAGGACTAACTGCATGATCTAGAAGACCTGGTGTTGACTCTAAACAATTACAGGACCCCAGATAAGCAGGTGATAAATGAAGAACAGACTGAAAGGATGAATGTGTCCTAGGACTTCAGTGGAAGGAAATAACCTTTAGGATATCAGCTGCATCTTGAGTCATTTACAACCCTTAGAAACATACACAACAGTGGGTGGTGCTTCTCAAGAACTATACTAGGTAAAGCATGCCTGGCTGTCATTCCAGCACAAACAGTGTTTATGCAATACAGTGAAATACATAGCTGCATGTGCAATAAGTGGGGGATATTTTGCCATTGATTTTGGCTTTTCCTTCTCTAGGAAGGGCATAAATATTTGTTTATGCCTTTATACCATCCAAAAGCCAAACTGATTTGAATTCTGAAGTAGGTATAATAGCTGTAACTCAACATCAATGCTTCATTCCAGACACATTTCATTCTTTTTATCTCTCACCCTCTTTCATACTGTTTCTTTTTAAACTGTCTTAAAATTAGTTCAAAACCCTTATCTTTACGCCATTGAAATGACAGTCTGCCCAGAGGGGGAAAATCATTAAAATGATCTGAAGCCAGCTAAGTTTAATGAAAATTAATATATTGAAACCAATGTAAAGTGACATCTGATATTTTTAGAATAATTGATTTCCATTTCTTAAATTAAACAACTGCAGTTCAGAATTATGGTTCACAGCACTCTTTCCTATATTAGCTCCAAGGAACATGGCTTACACTTTATAGATGGTAGTGTACAACCAAATTTAAAATATATGGCTTGTGGAAGAGAAAAGCCTTCAAGAAATTTTATATTGGATGCAAAAGAAAATATGAAAGATATCATAAAACTATTCTTTCACTGCTAAATTTTAGTAATTTATGGTACAATATATGTCTGCTGTTATACACTCAAATTTTAAGGTATCAAAATTTTTTTAACATAATATTAAGTGCAGGAAATAGCCTAAAGTTTGAAAGAATTAAATATTTTTTTCTAAACTTGAGATTCATCTGTATTTCATGATGTGTTAAAAAATGATCAGGGTTTGAGCAACCTCCCCTGACATTTAGTCACAAAATCCTTGGTGCGAGAGGAGGTAAGCCAAGGGATGAAGGAGATACAAGGCACAGCATTCAAACTGAGACAGGTGGAGGAGGGCTGTACCCGTGCTAACACCCTGAGAAGTCTTCCCAATTGTTGGCCTTTGCTCTCATGTTTTGGCAAAACAATAGGTCTCCACCAATTCTGATTCTTTCCCTCTTTTCCAAAACCTGAGCCCTCTTTTCCAAAACAAAACCTGTGCCCATAGCCCAGACAGTAGTCTAGGTTAGGCTGTGCAAAAAGCAAATGCAGTTCCCCAAGTCCTTGGCAGCACATGTGGTAGAGCAGTAGAGACAAGACCATGGTTAGGAACCTCCTTCAAACTCCTATTTTTCATTTACTGGAACCAGTTAATACAGCTAAGAATTAACCTCTTTTAAAGTACAGCTTCTTTCTGTAATAGAAGGATTAATGAAATGTGATTGCTAATTATATGAGAACTAAAACAAGACTGTATTTTTATTTGAAGCCAATGTAAACATGCATCATGGACTAATCTCTTATTTAGATTTTTTGGGTTAATCAAATTAGCCTACGTAAGGTGAGAAAATAAACCCTACAGATAAAAGAATATTGAAATTTGTGGTTAGGCACAACAGAACAGAAGTAAATTTGGACTACAGCCTGGGAATGCGTATGACCTTTCCACTTTTTGGGGGTTCTTTAGAAAGGTTAGAAATGCAAAATGTATAAATCTCTCACATAAAGCATAGCACAAATAAAGTGATTGCATGAGACCTTTTTCTGTATAACAGGGTTATGCAAAATTTTTAGACAGAAACATATTATTTTAGCCCTCCCCAATATTGGAAAATGGCACTCAAGAAAGAAGTATTTTAAAACATCTAATAGTGAGATTCATACACTCCTTTCAAAATGGTAGATTTATCAGTTTCAGCTTCTTCATATTGCTAACATAATTTCTGTTGCATTAGTAATCTGAATAATCATTTAATCTATTTAGCTTTCTACAGTTATTTGTTTATACACACACTGCTCATACTCATAAAACAGCTGGTTATTTTAAGGCAAGATGTCTTACAGTTGAGGAAAACTCCAGATGTTTCAAAGACTTTTCCATTCAGCTTTCCATGTCTGCTTTCACTCTTTGGTTCCTTCAGCATTAGTTTTGACAGCTGATTTCCTCTCCTTACAGGTCTCCTCCATATTTGCAATGAATGTCAAGATAGCTTGTCAGAGGAAGTTAAATTCAAAGGCTTTCAATATTGCTTTTCCATCTGCCACCTTTTTGTTGTTATTTATTTTTATTTCTACTATAGTTTACTTTTTTTTTTTGTTTGCCATTTTCCTAATCAGAAAAGTGGAAAGAAGAGGAAAAAAACAAAAACCCTGTGAAATTTTATTCATATATTTTACTAGTGAGTTTAGGCTGGCTAGGTAGAATTATCCTGCTTTACTAGACAAATAAGCAGCACAAGAATTGTATTCACACCACTACAGCAAATACTGAACAGTATTTTGAAGCTGCCACATGTAGAGAATCTTTTCCTTTAGTGGTGCTTTTTTAAACTGGTTTTCATTTAGCATTTTCTGTAGTATTTGAAAGTTCAGAAGGACTGTTACTGGCAGTACACCAGAAGGAATAAAAAAAGGCTTTTGGTGAGACAGGAACATGTTTCTAGCTCTTGTATTGCAAAAGTGACTTGGTTAAGCTCTCTCTTGAGCAAGAATTTCCACCAAACTGAGGACATTCTATGCCTCAGTAAGCAACTTTAAACCACTCTGGAATGATACTAATTTTTTTGTGACAACATTATTTCTGAGAAAGGCATGTGACTATTGGTGCATGTGATGAGTATAATCATTATCAGAACTACAAGTTTAGTCAAATTATATTCCTTGTTAAAAGGAAATGTAAGCAGTATAATATTCTAATTGTAAAAAGTCATTAAACAATTAAAAATTTATCCTTATTTAGCATATCAGTCACAGTAGAGGCAGTGTGGGAGCTGAGGTTTCGTGAGCTGTTCTGAAGAAGTTGTCCAGCTCATGTTCATTTCTCAATCTGCTTTAGAGTCTGCACTTGTACACGCAAATAATTCTTGGCCACAGTAAAACTTTGTTTATTGTATGGAGTGGAGACTTTTTGCTCAAAATAAATGCACACATTAAAACTAACCTAACCAGAGAATCAATCTGAGGCCATTTTAACGTAAACTTTTTTTATGAATGTGTAAACCTTCATTTTTTTTATTATATCATATTTTACACCAAATACACGTTCTAAGAGAGAAAGCTCTTATTCAAATATAGTCTTATAAAATAACATATAACAGTAAACAATGCCATTTTACCTATAGCGATGGCAAAGATGGCCAATGCAGACAGTAGTTTTAACAGTGCAACATCTGATGTTAGTAATGTTAGCAATGTTTTAGATGAATAGGGTTCGTGTTATCCACATTCTGGATGAACGTGGATAACTGTTTGAAAATGGGCAAAGAAAATCTGTGTGTGAGGGAAGACTGCAAGTGGCTTGCAGAAGAGCTTGAACTACAGATTGCAATTCTGCATGTTATGATTCAACAGCTAATTTGTATTACTCATCATACATATATCTGCCTTGGACCCTGATTTCACAAGGCACTTAAGCACACAGGGCATGTTTACATATCTACATGACTGCATAGGGAGCTTGTTTTTTTTTTTTCTGAGTGAACAAGGAAGGTTAAGTGATAAGCAGCATTCCATACAGATCCATCTTATTCTCACAAGCAGATCTCTGAATGTATTTACACCGATAATACAATGACAATTAAAAATTCTGAATATATTTTGACTGCTACTTTATAATGAGTATAATGATATGATAAGATTAAAATTATGTCTTTAAAATCCACTGAGAAGTACTGTGAACTATGATAATGAAATAGCAGTTGCAGCAAGCAACTTAGAAAGAATCAAGTCGCATAAGCAGTTGTATAATTACTATAGGGCATTATGTGACATATTTCATTTTGTGACTTGAACAAAACACATAGTTCAGTGCTTTTTAAACTTAATGGATGCCTGAGTTTATATGGTGCATGTTTTATCAAATATAAGCATGGATGGGGGGTTTCAAAGACTTTCATCCAATTTAGAGCATGTCCCATGCACCTGCATCACTTGCACACATTTAAATATTTCAGGTTTAGGGATGGAATTTAATTCCAAAAAAGCTAGCGTGCTATAACTCTTTATAACTCTTGTGTGGATTTCTGTATTTTAGAGTAAATATCTTGTTGTATCTTAAACAGCTCTAAAAATGAAATTGCAGTATCTGTGCATGGAAGATGTGCAGACATCAACACATGCAACATAAAAAAATGCTGTTGAACCAAAGTAATTTGGTAGTGAATACCAAAATATTCTGGGAACTAGTGCAATGTTGGTCTCTGTCCTTTGAATGAGGAATGGATTTAGTTACCTGGATATTTCAAATTATGACCTAATATAGACAGATTTGTTCATCAAGAGAACATCTTCCTCAGAGCAGCCACAACTAATTTTACTTCCTCGGTTGCAATCCTGAAACTTAATTGCTATGACTGTTGGATGCCTATTTGCAGGTGGTGTTATTATTGCTAAATTTATAACCATCTGTTTTGCTAAGCCCATTTCTCTTTCCATAATGATAATTTTCTGTACTAGTTCTTCAGTACCTCTTTGATTGTTATTTTATTTCAAGGCAAAAGCCCCATATCTTTTCCCAGGAAAAAAAAAATATGTGAAAAGAATTCTAAAATACTCAATAATGCTTGCAGCCCCAGACCTAACCATGACAATTCTGATATTTATTAATCCATATCCTGTCCACTATGCACTGATTTCCCCACCATATACTACACAGCCTGCTTTGCACCTGTCCAGTAAGGTCTGGATCATTTTTATTGTCATTTTGCATAGATGGTCCTCTTGGTTTCAGCAAGAGAATGGCACTGTTATAAGATAGGTAAGTCTTGTAAGACAAGGATAAATGTTTTCAGTAAGGCAGGAGAGAGTCAATATATTTAGGGGTCATGATCTTTAAAAAAAAGAGGCAACAGAAATCCTCCTGGAACCATACACTTATGATTGTTTCTGGGAAACAGAAATCAAAAATTGTTTTGTCATACTTCCACAATTCCCAAAAAACTTAAGATGCTTGCACCATATATGTAAAAATTAAAAATGAGAGGGCAATTGGGCAAGATTTCTTTTTTTTTTGACTTCTTAAAACCAGGCTAAACTTTTCCAGTTATGCTCATCGCGAAGTTTTCCCAACTCACTGACTGGCCTTAGTATTTTCCAGAGAAGACAAGCAGTAGAGATAGTCTGGTTCATAATTATCTACTTAACTCTTTTATATCTGCAATGCTTTAATTTGATGGAACACTAATAATCACCTGAACCAGTCAGGCCCTTGGCTTTGTAGCCATAGTGTCAAAGATTTTAATCAGAGGGCAACAAACCTTCACTTTTTTGCATAGGAAATGTGCAGCAAGCCTCCTAGTCTCCTTGGAATATCATATCATGTATATATATGTTATCATGTTGTATGTCAAATTTACCTCAATAAGAACTATCTTGTCTGGTCCTTTCTAGATTACAGTCATAGAGAAAATACATTTTATATAAGATAGTGGGATAAAATGTTGGCAAAAGAAGCAATACTCAGGCAAGAAATTCTGTTTACACAGTACCTTAACTAGTGAAAACGGAGGTTGCATTCTTTCATTCCCCCTTTGAATAGAACATGCTTCTAAGTCTATCAATTCTTAGGCTTACATAGTTTTAAATAGAGTAGATTAGGAATGTAAAGCTATGAAACAATTATTTCCCTTCATTAATCAGTTAAGGCAAATGATTAGTATTGTACTTAGTTGGTAGAATACCTGATCATTAGAATTAGGATTTATGTAAAGCAGTAGGTCAAATAAATGACAGAAGGCTGGCTCTGATACAAAATAATACTATGGGGGGGCAGTGGATGGGGAAAATGATTTTTCCAGATTAAAAAAATAATAAAAATAATGAGAATGAAACTAAGTTTTTTAGATTTGTGGGTTTTGTTTTTCTTTCCCTGGTAAACATAAAGTAATATATTTTCTGTGAAGTATCACTCTCTCAGAAAGATTATAGTCCATATAAAAAGGACAGATTTGAAAAGGCTATATTAAAACTCAGAATTTATTTTAATGTCATCACTAAGCACATGCACGCTGAGCACCTGTACTGGTCAAATCTGCCTGGCCTGCCTGGCCAAAGGTCAACCTCATCCTAGAGCTTTTGTGAGTGTTGATCTCCTGCCCTCTCATCTCTCACCCCACTGCCCTCAGTTGTCCTCACAAGTTAGTCAAACATGCAGCAACTTCATGTCATCTCCTCATGGCACCTCACCTTCCTCTGTGTCTTTTTGTTGCCTTGCATCATGTCTCATGATGGCACTCAAGATGATCTGCTCCTTAACCTTCCCTGGCACTGATATCAAACTGACAGGCCTGTAGATTCCCAGATCTTCCATCTGGCCTCTCTCATAGATGGGTATAATGTTTGCTAACTTCCAGTCAGCTGGTGCCTCCCTGTTCCTACAGGAGTGTTGTTAAATGACTGAAAGTGAGTTGGTGAATACTTCTGCCAACTCCTTCAATACCCTTGGGGAAGCTGGCAGAAATGTTCACTAGCCACTTTCTCTTGCATTGTTATTAGGAATATAGACAGTATTTTTTTTTTTATTAGTTGGGAGCTAATTTACACAATGATTTTTATATCAGAAAAAAAAAAAAGCTCTGTCATCCATTTTTCATTTTCTCTAGCAATAACCAAAATGCAGTTGTTTTCATGATCCAGGATGTCGTATTCTGAAGAAGTTATGAGTACTTCTTACACTTAATACCTGTTTTTGTAAAAGTATTCCTCATTACAATGAACCTGACTTATGAGTCTTTCATTAGAAAATCCCACTTGGCCATTAAAAAGTACTAATATTTTCCTATTGTGCTTAAGAATGAATAATTCATATCCTCTATGAGCGTAAACTAGAATGATGAGTAACAGGGCAGAGCAAATACAGATTTCACCATGTGCTGGCTACAGGTGATCTTCTGTGTTGCTTTTGCTGGCTACGGTGAACCCTGTTAAAACACATTTTTAATATATATTAATAGACATGTGTATATGTATATGAGATGTATGGATCTAAATAAATTGGCTTCAGTGTGTGTCTAGGTACATTTTCTCCATATGAACATACAAGCACACACATTCATTGTTCCTTAAAAACTCTGAGGAAATTAGCAAGAAATTGGCAATACTTTTGATCAGGGAATAACTCCTTGGAAAAGCTCAGCTTTTCTCTGTACTGCCATTTCCCTGAATTTTGTCATGACTGTGGATATGGGTTTGGTTTTTCTTTATTTTCATATCTTTCCTGCACAAACTGTTCTCAGAGTTTCAAAGTATTCACTAGCACATTTCACATGTCCTCATATCTTGTGATAAGCTATAACTATGATTTTTCCTTCATGCTCCCTGATTCAACTTATTTATTAAGAAAAACCCAGCAAATACAAACCAGAAAATAATCCCTTTGTGGCAGAGAGAAACGCTCCTGCTGGTACTGAAAAAAATAAAAGAAATAAAAAAAATTAACTAAAAATATTAGAAAATTTAAATTTTCCACTTCTGGGAGTTGATTAGTCCAAGAATGGTAGCCTAAGAAGATGCTCCTATAGCAGAAAAAAGAACGAGTTTCTTCCTGTGTGACAAACCATGCCTTTCCATGAGGGAAATCTTGAGCCCTGTTATTATTCCTTTCACAGAAGCTTAGCAGTTCAACCCTTCCTATTGTTTTCAGTAAAAAGCAATCATCTAATGTTATTTAAAAAAAGTAATTCAAGAAAACGTAAAACCTTCATTTTGTTCCTAATTTGTACTGCATTATGCTACTTGAAAACAAAAGGAGAGGTATGTCTCAGTTTAATTAACATCATTTGTGACCCACAAAACTGGAGGAGAGGGGGAAAGAATTAATCCTGGAGGATGTGATGTTGTATTAAGGTTGAATAAAGCTTCTGCTTCCACATGTTTTCTTGTAATACATCCTTAACTAACATGCCATTATTTCTAAATGTTGCCAAACACCCATAAAAACTCAATTCGAGTTTAAGTTAATTAAACAGAGCTGATGTTCCTGACACCCTCTTTGCAGAGTATGCTGGCATCAGCACCCCACTGTGCTTCTTCACTAGTCCTGCTCAGACAGCCACCATCACGCACTGGAGATTTGTCCATGGCAAGGATGCAGTAGATGGACTCCTGCCAAGCAGAGGCCTGGAACCATCACCTGCCATCTGCAGACACTGATGCTGCCAGGCCACCCTGATGCTGCCAGACCATTGCCCACACAGGCTCGTCTCACCCTAGCCCCAGTGAGATGCTCATCCAGGCCTGGCCTCCTGCTGGCTCTAGCCTCCAAGATGGCAACAGGAGATGTGGGCTCTGCAGTCAGAGGTCTTCACTCTGCTCTCAGCACTGCAACAAGTTTATTCCCATCCTGTTGGAGGGAAGAAAGGATTTGCAGCTGGGAAAAGCCTATTTTTCTTGTCATACCTATTTTTTTTTTCTGACAGATGCCTGCCAAAGGCGCACAGGGCTGCAGAGGCCACACAGCTATGGCAGTGTGGTACATTGCAGTCCTGCTGAAGAGGCTGAAAGGAACCAGGGTGTGCTACTGATGGGTCACCTCCTTGTAAATACAGCCCACTGGTACACAGGGCTTGCTAAGAGAGTTACATAAAGGTAACTATAGATACTGCCACGTTTTCTCTATGCCTGCTTCTTACCTGGGAAGACTGCTGAGTTGCAGAGGTAAGGTACAGACTTGGTACCAACACCCATAAGGTACAGGCCTGGTTAGAAACTATGTATTGTTGCTTCCTCTTCAGTCTTCCTCTTCTTCACCACACTGCTCTTTTTTTTTTGGTCTGGAAAGTTTGATTGTGAAATTAAAAGCAGTTCTGACAAAGTCTGTGCTGGACAAAATACAGGAGAAAAAAAAATAGAAAGTTTAGCAGATGACAAAGAAAACAGATCAGGTTGACTCAGAAAACAAAACAGGACAGGGTAGGAGCNCTTCAGTCTTCCTCTTCTTCACCACACTGCTCTTTTTTTTTTTTGTCTGGAAAGTTTGATTGTGAAATTAAAAGCAGTTTTGACAAAGTCTGTGCTGAACAAAATACAGGAGAAAAAAAAATAGAAAGTTTAGCAGATGACAAAGAAAACAGATCAGTTTGACTCAGAAAACAAAACAGGACAGGGTAGGAGCAGCCAAGTAAGAACTGCACCTTGTTGTGGCTAAAAGAGTGCCCTCCAAGCCAAGGGGTAAGGAATATTAGATTCTGCCTTCTGAAATTATAAAGGTNTCCGATCTGATGACAAAGAAAACAGATCAGTTTGACTCAGAAAACAAAACAGGACAGGGTAGGAGCAGCCAAGTAAGAACTGCACCTTGTTGTGGCTAAAAGAGTGCCCTCCAAGCCAAGGGGTAAGGAATATTAGATTCTGCCTTCTGAAATTATAAAGGTTATGTATGTGCATTGATGTATATATACATGTGTAAGCCTGTGTGTATATGTGTGTTCTTCACTGTAACGATGGTGAAACACTACAACAGGTTGCCCAGAGAAATTGTGGCTTCCCCAGACCTAGCAGTGTTCAAGGCCAGTTTATACGGGGCTTGGAGCAGCCTGGTCTACTGGAAGGTGTGCAGGGGGTTGGAACTGGATGAGCTTTAAGGACCCTTCCAACCCAAGCCATTCTTTGGTTCTAGAATTCTGTAATGTGCATATATGTATAGGCAGAGAAAGCTAGGTAGTCAGTCTTCCTTTTGTCCTCACTGTGCCTATCTTCTTCATTTGGAAAAATAATGCTTCAGGGAACAGTTACAGGAATCTTATACTATAGCAGATAAGAATCATCTAGTAAGAATCCTCCATCCTCCCAAATTACGCATTGATTTCTTTTTGTAATGGAAGTTATCCCTCTCCAGATCTTTTGCTGAATATGGTATTTTACCATAGTAATAAAGAAATAAGAGGTGCTGGAAGCCATTCTTTGTCGTCTTTGTAGCCCTTGCTCCAATTTCCATTTGACAACCCAGTGATTTAGATACAATATATAATGTTTATGGAATATTATTTTTTTATGGCAATATTTGATAGCCTAATCTGTTCTGTTTGTGACTCAGTTGCATTTTCACTGGCTAATGCTCATTTCATATGAATCTTATTTGCCATCCACCTACACAAGCAAGGTATTAAAAGTGTGTTTGTAATGCTATAAATCATGAGCATTAACCAGAGATATAAATACAGGCACGTTTTTCTGAGAGTTAAGACTTGGGAAGTGTGAAATTGATTACAGTGAGAAATATGAATGCAGTAAATGCCTTTTTTTTGTTTTTTTTAACTACCTTTAGTAGATTCACTGCAGCTTGTCTGAATGAATGAACAAAATTATAATGGAAAATTATGAGAGCTAGCTGTTGCATCCTACCATATAATTTTGTGATAGACCAAGTACATTAAAATATTACCATAGGCATATTTCTGCAATAAGGTAGAAGAAACAGAACTTAACCAATATTATTTGAAGTGGGACACTGTAAAGAAGTTCCCTCCATGGCTGATGATCCTCTACTGTCACAGCTGGTTTCTAAACAAGTGAAAGTGACCTTTAGCAGAAATGAGAGCAAAGCTTGGATGATAAATAATGTATTCTACTTTTCCATATAGTTCTGTGCTGTATTGATAGCCACTTTGAGTTTTAAGCATATATGCCTTACACCAACTGCAGATGCACAGCTTCTGCCTTCATCAGTCTCCTTATGCTTAAATCTCAGGTGGCTCCTCAGATAGGTAGAAGTAAAGACTTACTTCTTTCAATGGTTCCAGCCAGCACCTTCATGACTGAGTGACAGGCTGCACAAAAGATGTATGCATGCAAAATCTACCTGGAAAACTCATTCAACTGCACACCTATGAAAGTTTTGTTGTGGGTTGTTTTTTTTTTTTTTGTTTGT